>JAQGAP010002572.1:0-14687 GCA_034697805.1 Orchesella bifasciata | reverse complement strand
TGAGCAAAAAGAAAAAAAGAGAGAAGATGGGCTTCATAGTTTTTAGTCAGTATTTGGTAGCTGCTGAACTTGTTTTCCCTTGCCAGTACCACAGAGGGTTTCTCACAAAGCAGACGCACACTTTGAGAGAGAAAGAGAGAGATGGGCTCTACGTGGTGGTTGTGTTGTTGTTGTTTGGTGTACATGCGGTTCTTTGGTTGACATTGCGAGTGGAAGTCACATTGGAATTTGGTTATTGAAAAGATATATACAAGGGATTTGTACTTCATTGTTTAGCGTGAGTAAAACAAGGAATATCACATCTCTTAAGCTGTATACATGCTTTCAAGAATAAAGTACGTCGTACGTGTCACTGTGTTTATGTTTTGACCCTTGCCGGAAAAAAACTCGTAAATTGTTTAGCTGCCATCACGAACCCACAGTTGGTCTCTGGAAACGTCCCTGAGGTGCATTCATAAGTTTTCTTTAGCAGTTAAAGTACTCTAGAAAAAAGTGTAAGGTCGACGAAACAAGATATCAATTTAGGCTTATATAACTCAATGCTGTCATTGTATTTTGTTGCGAAACATACGTACATTCTAGTCTATCCATCTCTGTTAAGTAGAAAGAGCGTGAGTGTTGCACCATTAAACAATCATTGACACGCTAGTGCTAACCACCACACCAACCCACAGTCTAAGCCACGTGAAGGAGTAGCAGCAGCACCACCACTTTCACTTTTTGTAAATGCGACGACAAGAATTTATTGTACTTTGGGGCTTTACCACTTTCTCCAATAGATTCTTATAGGATCCTCTGCAATCACTCGGGATTTTTTTTTCACTTCCCTTTCAATTGTGACACTACATCTTTTTGAGGCTCTGTGTTCCCCTTTTACGACGAGCTCAGGCTCACGTAGCCTACGGCAGAAATATACGACCTAGCAAAACTTTGCTCATTGTTTTACTCGAGATAAGATGATGTTTAAAAAAGTAGTAGTTTTGACAAGCATAATTGAATAAAACTGGAGAAGAAAACAGGATTTTTCATAATTTGTTTCCTGAAGCTCTTGTTGTCACACCATAAAAGTGTAAAATCGTTTAGAAAGAGGCAAGAACAGGCGGAAGACTTTATATCGCATTTTGTATAAGCTGCTTGCTACTTTCATGTGGGTCTTGGTGGTAAGACAATAGGTTTACGTATTGGTTCTGTATGCTGATATAACAAACACCCATGTGAATCGTTCTTGGCATGGGGGCCGTTTAACAAAGAGTAATTGCTCGCATGTTTTTCATGTTCCTCACGCGACTCCTTTTCACTTATTTCTCTCGGCTCTTCCTTCCTTTCACTCTCTCATGAATGACTACATTACTCTTTATAGCCGAGAATCATATTTTATTTTAGGACATAAAAACTATGATAGTTTTGCGCCAGAAACTAGTTTGCTAAAGAAAGGACAGGGTGAAAGTAGTGAACGCAAAGGGACACTGAATAAAACATTAAACTATTTACCAAAGAAGAAACCTCGAGCAGAACTACTTTATAATTCTCATTGTATTACTAGCTCCCCAAAGTTTTTCGTTAGTTTTTCTTCCTCCGAAAAAAAACTAGCAAAAGATTTACAACTTCCCAGGTTTCTCATAGCATGTTCAAAATGTCTTCTGTACGCAAAATGAAAGTCCTAAAATCCACAGCAGAAAGGAAGGAGAGATGAGAAAGGAAGAAGGATGAAAGTAAATCAAAGTCGTGCATAAAAGTTTCATCATCTCCATCCGTTATTACATCACCACTGAATTTAATGCGTATACATTACAAATGTATAGATCGAAAAGGAGCCAGGCCAGAGGAGTTGAGGAAAGTAGTCTATACTTTATTCATATTCATTGCTTCCCATAGAATGCCCCTCTGCACTGTATTAGGAGAGGACAATGCTGGAATTATTATTATGGGTACAACAACAGCAACGCAACGAGGAGAAACTTTTTACAATGGCCTGAAGCAACAGAGAACACTAAATGAATCTCGTCAAGTGGAGGTAGAGCAGCAAGGCAAGTGGAGAAAGGAGTTGAATGCTAGTTCCAGCCTCAATCATTATGTTCATGATGATGATGATGATGCTTGTAGGGCCACTGCCACGAGTTTTAGTCACAAGAAAGCTGCTCCATTATTGAATGGAGGGAGTAGTTGTGCTAAAGATAATTCAAGATACAGAACGGAACTAAATCATTATTATTGGGATCCTCCTATCGGGACACATTGCTTCATTTCTGCTCCACAAAATTGCGACTGTGGAAAGAGGGAAACGCAGTGCAGTAGTAGTACGAGTGGTGGAGGTGGCTGCAAAGGAAGTCGTGTTATCAGTAATGGTGCAATCATCTATAATAATAACGATGATGATGATGGAAATTATTTGAAGGAAAAAAGACGGAGAGCGCGACAGACTCCATTAGAAAAATCTGGAATGCTAACAAGGTCTGAGCGGAAGGGAAGGATGGAAGAAGCAAAATCATCATCATCATTGTCGTCGTCGTCTTGTGCTCTCCCATTTCCCTCCTTATGTACCCGTAGCACACCACCACCAGGAGTGAGAAAGGATAGCCAAACAAGTCATAAATCTGTGACATTTCTATTGAACTTGTTGCTGCTTTCTCTACTGCTCCATTTATCTCATGATCGACTCTTGAGTGGAGCTGAGGCTGGCAACATCCCACTAGGTTTGTTCTCAATTTGTATGTAAATATTTGCTTTCAACTTTCTCCCAAGTCTGACTTTTTTTAGTTCATGTGTTCTTTTTACTTTTCATCATATTCGTTTGTTTTTCTTCTGGGTTTGTTGTCTCCCAGTAAAATAGACCATGATCCATACCATGCTCGGTCTGTAACCTGCCTGTTCGTGGAAAGTGGAATCCAAATGATGAGAATATAATCCTAATCCCAATGTACATTATATGCATATTCATACACATGTCTGCAAACATTAAGTATGCGGTCATGTTTATATTTACCGTGTCTCTCTCTACTACTACTGTTGTTCTCCTTCAAGTTTACTTTGGCAAGATAGCTTGACTCTTCAAAGGAGTCTGCACAAGAGTTGGAGAAAAGTACCTATAAAAGGCAGACATTTCATATATACGTAAGGACTGAGTTACACAACGATCCTAATAATGATATGCAAAATGGAAACGAGACACAGTTATCTGCACATATTTATCGTTCCCCTCTTATCTCCTCTCTGCCTTGTAGGTAGCTACATTCTGTTACCACATATCAGTTAGTTAACATGCGAAGAGCATGTTTATGTAGTGCGCTGAGCTCTTTTGCCTCAGCAATTTTTTATCCTCGTGTTTACATTACATTCTGTTTTATCTGACTGGAAGGATACGTACTATAAAACATAGAAAATGGGATGCATGAATGTATGAATTTGAGGCATAAATTGAGTCCCTTTTTAGGCACTCTAATATAGCAAATAGGCGTATGCATATCTGCTACTGGGAAAGTGGGATGTATTACTCGCGCCTAGAGATTTATAGTCCTTTCCCCGCAGTGAAAACTGTAAATGGTCTGTTGTGTCGACCAATTTGTATTCAATTGTCTTCTCATTTTTTTCTTCTCGTTGCAGGTGTAGTGTTTGAGCAGGGATCTCCAGAGATCCAGTCAGCCTTTGCGTACGCTTTAACATCATTTACACCTCTGAACATTAGCTCAGATCCGAGGGATAAATTTGCCTTCAACGCGTACGTGGATACCATCAACACTGCAGATGCTTTCAAACTTTCAAAACTCAGTAAATACCTTTCTTTACTTTCTTGTTTAACTTTCACTTTATTATGCGACACTCAATTCATATGATTATTGCCTCAAAAAGAAAGTCAAAGACTTTCCGCATGTACTCATAAAGATCATGCTGATGAACTCCTGTTGTGTTTTTCTTTCTGACTCTTTTCTGCGTCCGAATTATATTGCTCTTTCTACCCGGTAACCTGATCATCATCATCATCTCCATCATGCAATCAGTATGCAATCAGTTCTTTCGCGGAGTTTATGCAATAGTCGGATCCATGAATTCAGAGTCTTTCCAAACATTTCACTCATACGCCAACACGTTTCAAATGCCAATCGTCACGCCTGGCTTTCCTACAAGAACTCGAAAAGTGTCAAAGGTAGTATATATAAAATGTAATTTACATGGTAGAAGTAGAGATATATAAGTTTAGGATGAATTTCAACTTTTTTTTTTTGACTCACCGTGTTTGGCATGCAAACCTTTCTCCTTTTTACTAGTTCCAAGTTGAACAAAGCCTTAGCTTGAATTCCGCCATGGACTTTGTGACAAGAGGAGAAAACTCAACGCTTAGCCCTCTCGTCCGCTCTCCATTGATCAACGACACGTTTCAGAAGCTTCTCGATACGGAGCCAGCAGAGCAGAGTCGTGAGGAGCTGCTGGCTAAGCTCGTGGAAGAAATCGTAGCGAGGGAAAGTGAGCGACTGGATTTTGTAACCAAGATCCGACCAGACTTGCACCAAGCTATTATGGATATCACAGCCCATTACGGATGGAAAAATGTGATATACTTATTCCACTCCAATGAAGGTGTCCAACTAAGAGATTGATTGATTAAGCCATCCCAAAAACTTTTCTTTCTCCTTGTTTATTTAAGCTGTCAACTCACGCCAGCATTCCATTCCACTTTATTCACAGGGCTCCTCCGGCTCCAGTCCATTTTTGAGAAGCAGGGCTTTAAAAACGAGTCCCTGAGAGTGCGTGTGATGAAGCGTATTTCTAGTGTAATGGATGCTCTCTCTATTATAAGAAATCTTGAAGTTGCACAAAGGTGGGTAATCAACAGAGGAACTGTATATATATATTTTTTCCTTTGAATTGAATTGTCATCATCATCATCACCATCACCATCAACTCACTAACTATCGACGTCGACACCCACATTGTGTCTAGGGTTCTATTAACCAATGAAAAAAACTCTTGGGTTCTTGTTCAATCCTAATTTAGGTTTCAGCCTAAGCACATAATCCTCGATTGTCCAGCCAGCCTTGCCAAAGACATAATCATAAGTCACGTTCGCGACCTGCACCTAGGGAGACGCACTTATCACTACTTGATTGCAGGCTTGGTACGTACTCTACACTTTATCTTGCTCTATATATACTTTACTCACGCTCAACATTTCAATTTCCAACCGTTAAAAGGGAATGAGAAAAAAAGGAACATGAATTGGCTTTTGCGAACCCCTGCGGGACAATAACAATATACTAGTGAATGCTTTTTATTGCCATTAAAACCATTGCAGTTGTTCCAACGCTTGAAAAAATGCATTATACACTCAGCCCCAAAACATTTTGTATATTTCTCAGGCATTCGACGAGCCTTGGGAAAGGAGCGTAGTGGAATTCACTGCAGTCAACGTAACCGGCTTCCGAATGGTTGATCCAGATCGGAAACTAGTGAAAGACTTTCTCTCCAAATGGGCGACATTGGATACCAATCAGTTTGAAGGCGGTGGTAAACGATATATTTCTGTGAGTTTACGACATAATAATATCCTTAGTAGTAGTATAAAAGCAATGCATGAAATGTGGGGTAATATCCAAAGACTCTAAACATCCATTGAGATGGAGTAGTCTCTAATTTTGGCAACATTTTCCCTGAAATGATGTTGCAGCAAAGAGATGCAGACAATGTAATCCTTACTCCATAAAACCTCTCCATTTGTCTAAGGAAGCTTATCAAGTTTTAGTGTCTTCTAACACACCTAAACTAACTAAAATTAAAGGGAACATCCATTTCTTTTTTATTTTATTTACGTTCTCTTCTCTTCACTCTCTCTTGTGTATAAATTAAAAGGCCACAGCTGCGCTAATGTATGATGGCATGCTAGTAATTAAAGAAGCCTTCACTAATATCCTCCGGGAGAACCCTGAAGCATTGCGACGGGAAAAGGGACGTAATTTAACATGCAACTCTGGTGTCGACTTTCTCAACCCTATTGTTCCGTTCGAGCATGGAAAACTAATCAACGAAAGACTTCGACGGGTAAGTGAAACAATAAATTATTGTGTCTCTGTCGCAAATGCTTATATATTTTGTTTTGCATTCGCATTCTCCTTCCCAAAGATATCGTATGACATGGTGTGCCACCAGAGATGACTAATAAAATGCAGCTCTCTCGCTCATTCGGAGCTGGTGAACATTGTCATTTTTATCATCAACTCATTTCATTTCAGCTGCGTATTCTATACGTATAACATGTATTCATATAACAGAATGTACAAACGAATTATCATCCTCATTCGCCATGATATTATGTCGTATGAATGAATGTGATTATGAGGACTGGCGGCATTGTGAAACCTCTAGCAAAGGGAAAATTCATGGGAAAATTCCTTCGCTTTCAGCAAAATTAAATAATCGTATTATGTTCTGCTCACATCCGCTGAGAAAGTAATAATAATTAATGGTGAAGGTGATATAATGGGAATTGGCAGGGATGATGTTCTGAGCCACACCCAAGTGAGTGAGCTCGTTTGTCGTTGCTGAAAAGCGGAGATATGAATAAAGTATCATTATGAGCTGGCGAGCACCCATGTCAAATGAGTACACATTATTATTGAGGATTATTCCGTATAATACACTGCAATGGTGATATGGTACAAGATGGTGAGTAAAAGTAACTTAATTGGTGCATTAGGTCCAAGCGGAAGGACTTACTGGTCACATACAATTCAGTGAGCAAGGCTCAAGATCGAATTTCACTGTTGACGTGATGGAAATGACTTTGGAAAGCGGCCAGACTAAGGTAAGCCATCACCAAGCTGTGTGTATATAAAGACACAGAAGTAGTTAAGTGCTGTAGTATATATGTGTGTAGACCCAGGGCATTTTATGAGAAAAAAAAAACTAGATAAAGTCAATAGAACAAAGCTGCTTTCACCAATTTCACAGTGGGAAATGGTTGATAGAAACCTTTTGATAGTTTGATGCGAAAAGGAAGCGGCGGAAAATAGGATGAAAGTCCAAAACCATCATCATAGGAAGTTCTTTCTATTCCTTTTCATGCATAAAATATGATGAGAACAAGCCAATGTGTTCTTCATGCCGGTTCCTGTGGATAAAGCGGTAGTGGCTGTTGCAACGTGTGAAATGAATTTAGCTCTTTCCCCAACTTCACAGCGTTTTTCCCGTTTTAAGAAAGGAGCCAAGTTCTAACTGTTTTCTGTCTTGTCTCTTTGTCTTGTGATGTGAGATTTACTTGGTGTTGGGATTGGCATCCTTGTTTCGATTTTTGTTTAGGCTGGTGAATGGTCGGATGTCAATGGATTTGTCACAGCTCAGCAATTATCTGATCCGATGAGTAAACGCAAGAAGCCGGATCAGAACAGGGAGTACATTGTGACGAGCATTTTAGAGGAACCGTACTTAATGATGAAGAAAGCGGAGAAGGGGGAAAACCTCACGGGAAATGACCAGTACGAGGGATTCTGCAAGGATTTGGCTGACTTGATTGCTAAAAATATGAACATTAAATGTAATCCTTTGGGTTTCTTTTCTACATTTCATTCCCCAACTAACATGAATGAAAATGGGGAGCTTTCCTTGTGGTGGTTGATGGATAACTTTGTTGGGATAACCCCATCTTTTTTTCTAGATAAAATTGTACTCGTTAGAGATAAAACATATGGTGCGGAAAATCCAGCAGCTCCAGGGGGATGGGATGGTAAGAAAATTTTTTATCCGGTTTTTTTTTTCGTTTCCTTCTTCTTCTGTAAAAACAAAACTCATTGCATTTCTTTGCAAGAGAGTTTATGATTTTTATCCCATCGTCGTTTTTTTTCTCTCTCTGAAGGTATGATAGGAGAACTGATTCGTCACGTAAGAACAATTTCTCTCACAACTTCTTTATTTTCCTTTCCGCCCTCATTTGAGTTTCTCTCGCTAATTTTTATCTCGTACAAGTAAATGCGCACCACCGTAAGAAAGTTATGCACCTCTTGACATGATATGATATTATTATTACCCTTTTCTATTACTCTCTGTTCATCAAAACGAAATTACTTTATTAGACAATGATCAGTTGATCAGCATGTTGTAATACTCATAGCAATATACTATACTCTCAAAGAGAAAGTTTTCCCTGGTGTTCTCTCTCACTTTTACTAACAAAGATAATAATTATTGCTTCAATAATATAATAGTAATTTGCGCAACTGTACTAACTTCGTAACGTAATTGCTAGCTTTGTTTACAATTATTTGCATATAATGTTTCTTGTAAAAACTTTTTGAGCAGAAAGGAAATTAATATTTTTCTTAGCTATATACCATAGTTTTATACCATAGTCATCTATTCTATATACAAAAACTTAATATTGTGTAAGTCAAACGAGGAGAGGATCCCCTTGAAGCAATATTTCCACAGGCGAAGCTGCTGTTACGTTACCCCACTTGTTTTCTTTATATATATATACAGAAACCGATGAAATTGAATATGTTTTACTGAGTGTGGAGATGTAGAAAAACAAACACGAATGAGTCGTATTGTATATCCTCTATCGTATCATGCGTAGCGGAGCAGTTTACAACAAAAGCATTATTATTTTCCTTAGTGAACATCTAATCTGTTTAGTGAATACTAAAATTAAAACCGTCGCTCTGTAGATCTCTCTCGTTTCCTCTCTTTCTCTCTCTATATTTCTCCCACTTTGGAAAGAAATCCACTTACCGTTTTTATTAGCTAGAACACAACACAAAGTAAAAAATAACTAGTTTAATTTAATTTTCAACTCAGTGCACAAAACCATATAGTCATAATGATAAGTTGCCAGTTGCCTTAGACCAGAAACCTAAAGCACTCTTGTTGCAATTACTATATTATGCATTAACACATACTTACTTCCTTACTACAAGCCATGCCATGCCAATATGCCATATGCCATGACCATGTTTTGCAACTCTCTTTGTAAGTTAAACCGAGGCAGACCCTCAACATATTATATCATTCACAGAGATTCTGTGCGTGGTTCTCGTTCTTGTTTTTCTTCCATTTCAGTTTGTTATTTGTTTGAAAAAAAAAAATCTTTGATGATAGCAATCTGCAATCATATACCAAGCTCACAATATATGCCGATGCTGTGCTGTTCCTATGTATTTGGAATGTCAATACAATATTGATTGGATGCAAGTTATAATATATATAAACCCAGTAAAATATTCTTTTCCTTAACAAAACTTGGCTTTTATATGTGCAAGCATTTTGAATTGAAACTAATCACCTAGTTTTTCATCATTTCTCCAATATGATGACCAGGAGAAAGAAAAAGAGATCAGTAGTAGTACTGATTTCCCTGTATTTTATGACCACTCTGGATATCTCTCTAAGCATATCACGTAAACTCTCTATTGCTTTTTGTGTCAACTGCGACCCGTTTTCTTGTCGGTAGTTTATATGTAATTCCAATATAATCCACAACCGTGAGCAATTCAATCGTAGTGAAAGAAAAAGTTGACCATTGTATATATGAACCACTAAAAACTTATTCAGGAAGCGGACATGGCCATATCCTCATTGACAATCACAGCACACCGCGAGACGGTTGTAGATTTTTCGATGGATTTTATGGAAGCTGGAATCAGTATAATGATCAAGAAGCCTCAGACAGAAATGCCGGGAGCGTTTTCATTTGTCAAACCCATGAGACATGAGATTTGGTTTGCTTCATTTGCTGCACTTCTTGTTGTAGCCAGTGTCCTTCTAGTAGTGCAAGGGAAGGTTCAAGCCAGTAGTAACAGTAATGCAAATGCAAACAGTGCAGACAACAGTCACACTTTTCCTAACACGCTTTGGTTCTCCATTGCCAGCGTCTTTCGACAAAGTACTCCATTTACACCACGGTAGGTGGCCCATTGTATATAAACTTCCGTTAAAGAATCTTTACCACAATTAAATTATCATTTTGGGGTGGAAAAACTTGTTTGCTCAGAAAGAACCTGTTACCCTCCGAGGGAAGTGAAATACCGCAAAAGTAGGGTGCCGACGACTTTACACTCATTACAATAACTTGGTTTTACAAAAACATTTTAACACTTTCCATTCATTATGCGCTCCAATTAATCTACACTTAACCCCGATACATACTGACATGATGTAAGAGTAATGTATGCTATTTCACTCTCTCATTTTCACATTACCCACACACCCAGCTATAACCCTATTCGAAAACTTGTTTTTAGTAGAGGCGACGCAAGAGGTCATTTTCCTACGTAAATTAAATGCTCGTAAATTGCTCCGTTACTTGATGCATCCAATAAAAATGTTAAGAGTCCCTTAATGCAAATAAAGTAGCTGATAATTTAATCAAAGAGAAAGTGGCTTGCGGAGTGAAAGTGCTTGCTGGACACGCACTTTCCTACGAGGTTGGGGCAACGTGAGCCTCAGCAAGAGTTATGACAGCTTGGTAGCTCAAGGGAGTCCTCTACTCTGGGTTGAAAAGAAAATGAGTGTAATACCCATTCCTATTCTCAGGAGGCAGATGTAGCCATATCATCTTTAACAATCACGGCGGAGCGAGAGCGTGTGATAGATTTCACAAAACCTTACCTCAACTTAGGAATCTCGATTATGTTCTACAAACCTAAGAAAGCCAACTCTGGCGTTTTTGGTTTTATGAGTCCGTTGTCAACAAATACATGGTATTTAAAATACTACACAATTTTGGGATGACAGAGCGAAGGATTTGCGTAGTTGTATTCTGATGCCCCATTATTCCTAATTTTGATCAATGAACCAGGTATTGTGTGATTGTGGCATACATTGGGGTTAGTTTTGTCCTCTACATTGTCACAAGATGTAATTCAACAGAATGGATCACGGAGACTGAGGGAAGGCTTCAGAATCAGTTTTCTGTGCCAAACTCCTTCTGGTTCTGTTTTGCTGCTTTGGTACAACAAGGAAGCGACTTAACGCCAAGGTTTGCCAGCTATCATTTCAACCCAAGAATGATTTCTATTTTTTTTCTCTCTCTCTCTCATTTATAAGCCATTTTTGTCTCCACAAAAAAATTATTGCCCCAAGCCTTGCAAAAAGAACATATTCTACTTGATGATAATTTCCGTGTGTTCATGCAATATTACTCTCACCGATTTCATGAAACCTCTTGCATCGCATAATCCTGTATCGTGTACCATCCCCACGAGACACACTGTAACACCTGTGGCCCTTTTTCAATTTTCTCTCACTATTTCTGCTTGTACAAATTTCACTTTTATAATTATTTAACTAAAGTTTACTCAAGTACACAAATGCTGATGTTATTTCAGTACAGCTCACTTATTTTTTTACACTATTACAAATAATAGTGTAAAGTAGAGTACACAAATATGTCCAACATCTCACATCTTATCTTACAAACATGCATATATATATGTATGCAGCATACTATTTAGCAAAACATTTCAACATTTTTGTGCTTTACAATCAAGTCACATGAAAACGACACAGAAGCACGTGTCCGTGTTTACTTGTCACGTTAAGCTACGGTTCACTTTCCTCACCCTCCTTACTCTATAATAATATGATCAGCAGCAAATGTTACGGATATTGATGTTCTTGCACAACGTTTGCAAACTATGTACCTACATCTTTTACAACTTGAGAAACATTTTTTCTTAAGCAAACTACTTCCATTTTCTTAAGATTTGTCATGTTTCATGTTGTTCCGTTGATTAAAGCGCTTAATTAGTTGAGAGTACTTGAAGCATACACGAAACTTGTTATGATTACAGGTCCTTTGCTGGTAGATTAGTTGGGAGCGTGTGGTGGTTTTTCACCTTGATCCTTATCTCGTCCTACACAGCAAACTTTGCCGCAGTACGAACTGTCAACCGAATGGTGCTGCCAATTAAGTCAGCCAAAGACTTGAGTGAGCAGGGGGAGATTCAGTATGGAACGCTGCTTGGTGGATCTACCTTTGAATTTTTCCGAGTATGTTCATACATTTTATGCTTATTTTTGAAGATTTGCTTCTCGACAAATTATTTGGTTTGCTTTCTTGCGAGTTGCACTCGTTAAAAATAGATTAGAAAGAGAAAAGGGAGAGGAGGACGGGAGATGGGACTTGTTTCGTATGAACTTGAAATTATGAAACTCTTTGCGACTCATTAAGATGCATAAGAAAAATAAATTTTGGTAGACATCGGGAGGTCTTGCTCAAAGTAAATATTTTATGTATAAACAGAGATCTGAGGTACCTGTGTACAAAAGAATGTTTGAGTTTATGAGTGGCCCTAATTCCCTCAATGTGAAGAGCTATGATGATGGCATAAAACTTGTGAGAGAAAAGAAAGGTACTTGTGGCAATATTAATTCAATTAGGTCAATTTGCGTAATGACATCTGCTTAAAAAAAAACTTTCAACCAGGAAAACTGAAAGGGAATTATAAAACTTTCATTGAATTTAGGAAAATATGCTTTGCTAATTGAATCGCCAAAAAATGATTACACAAACCAACGTAAACCATGTGACACGATGAAAGTTGGACAAAACTTGGACTCAAAGGGCTTTGGAATTGGAACTCCGTTGGGATCTGCGTTGAAGTAAGCATAATGGCAACTAATGTTGAAGTTGTAGATGAAAGCTCCGAGACAATGAATGCGTCTTAAATATTGCAGGCATCAAATAAACTTGGAAGTTCTTACGCTCAAGGAAAACGGAGTACTAAGCAAATTGGAAAGCAAATGGTGGTTTGAAAGATCGGAATGTGATGTCACTAATAAAGTAAGACTATCTTTGCATTCAAAGATTAGACTCACTCCTGTTTCTAACATACATAGTCTAACAATGGATATATACTCAACTACCGCTTTCAGCTTTTGTCATGTATTTTCTCTTTGGTTTTGCAGCAAGAAACAGCAACAGGAGATGAGGAACTATCGTTAGGAAGTCTTGCTGGAATTTTCTACATTCTCATAATGGGTTTAGTTTTGTCCATGGTTGTTTCATTTTTGGAGTTTTGTTACAATTCCAACAAGGAAGCCCAAAAGTCAAAGGTATTAACGCTGTCTACCTACGTATCCACGAGTATTCAATATTTTTTGTTTCGTATATCGCAGTATTAATTATAATAATGAGAATCATTATTTTCATGGGGGTTCCAATTAATTTCAGCTGACTTTAACTGAGGCTATGAAGAAAAAGGCGAAAAACACTATAACTGGACCAATTCCATCGGGTAACGGAAGTAGTGATCCGGTTACATGCATTCATTGAATTTTTTCATGAATCCATTGTGCTAGAACAACACACAGCTTTACGACAACCATGCATACCCCGTGGAACCTCGTGCATAATTATTGATAATTAATTACACACACTGAAATGCAGGATTTGTTTATTTTGTATGAAAATAAAAGTCAAATTTTGGTTCGATATGAAATTTTCTTTGCTGACTATCCCCGTTTTATATCACAAACATTTTTACGTATATCTATTATCCTATACATATATATATATATAATATACATTTTTTGAATGCAATGAAGCTTCATCCGAAAAACTTCATGTAAAAATTCAATCCATCCAAAATCATAAATAAAAAAACATCGTAACAAACTCTGCTCTGCCTGACCTTTACCCACGTCCTTTTGTGCAACTTTTAATGAGTCATATAATAACTGTATCAAAATAATTCCGAGATGATTGTCTCAAAACTCATGGCTCCCTCAGAGAGTGAACACATTCTATATTCGATGTTACACGATACTGAGCTATTGCCCCGCATTCCAACCTTCAGAGCTTTATCATACACATCCATTATTGGCGACTTCCCATATGGATCATGACTTCTCTTCTTGTTGGTCTTTTCCACAAACGAAATATACCTGTTGAGTAGTTTAATGCACAAAAAATTTGGGTATATGACATACAACCACAACCTACATGAACTTGAAAGGAAGGTAAAAGGAAATATCATATACTATAAACCTAATTGTTTCAATCATTTGTTGGTCTTCAATGGACCCGATTCCAACTCTGTATCGGTGGCTGATGAAACACAACATTTTAAGAAAACAATCTTGTGTATCAATTCTTCGTAGACCCTAGAGAAAACACATTTTGTTCTATTCATCTGCAAACTTGGTAAAATTGTAAGAAAATAATTCATTTAACGATGGGAATTTAGTTTACCAAAAACACTCGATAAATTGCTGCTAGCTCATTCTCACTCAGCTCCGTTACATTTGTTCCCCGATTTCTACTGCTTCCTGCTCGATTCCATTTATGGGGCAAAGTAAGATTTTTGAAGTTTGAGTCCTCTGGAATACTTCTCTTACCCAAACTTCTCAGGAAAAGGTCATTTAAATGATAAGGAATTGGTAAAAACCCGGTGATAGAGGCAAGTCGCAGAACAAGGACCTAATTTAATTTAGAAAATTTTTAAGTTATTAGGACGAAAAATGGTATAAATCCTTTTTGAAATATGAATAAACAATACTTTAACAACTAAAAGTCCGAGCACAACTGATTCCACAGGGCTTGGCTTGTAATACCATCCCGAGGTTAGCAATGGAAATATTCCAAAAGGTAAAGAACATTCTGCGATTCCGGCCAGTCCAATAACACTCAGAAATGATGCAACTATCGGTAGAAGCCTTAAATGCATTATCAAGCTGCAAAATATTTGCGTTTGAATTGAAGC
>JAQGAP010002571.1:0-14690 GCA_034697805.1 Orchesella bifasciata | reverse complement strand
CGCAGTTAGTAATTCATACATCCATATTTGTTTTGCTTTTTGTTGAATGAAAAAATATGTACAAGTACAAATGGTAAGACGGACTGAAGGACGAATCCTCCAAACAGTAGCCGAACTAAATCATTCATTGAGATTAAAATGCATGCAATGATGCGATAGTATTTATGGGATATGCCGTATCATGATGTAAGCCATCCTACAAGTGAAAAGTCTACCAAACATCGATCCGACTCATTACTTACTTCAAGAAAGAGACTCACATATAAACATCATAAAGAAAAACAAAAGGTTTCTTTAAAAAACTTCATCACTGATATCCCATCATGTCAAAGCTAGTGTGACTCAACCATCTTCTGGAGTTGCCAATCCTTCCGATATTTTACCCACCATCACTGAAAGCAGTTTCGTCCAAGCCGTTTCGGCTTCGGGTGTCCAATGGCTTTTAAGCGCTTTTCCCAAGAACTCTAATAAACTCGTTTTCAGATTCTGTGGATATAAAAAATACCATATTTTCATAAGTACTTGTGATAACAGCCATACTGAACGAAATCAACGCATTGGAAAGCATTTATGATAGGACATTATACAGTAAGAAATTTGACACTTGTGATGACGGAACGATGCTAATTGTCTTTAATACTGACTTGCAGACATTTCATTTTCAATACTGAAATTGTTGTAAAATACCTCGTTAGAGTTTACAGTTCTTCCTTTCGATTCGTTTTTAATCCAGTTATAAGTGCCACTACAAACCAAACATTACTTTGACAGACGGCAGATAAGGATTTTATTTGTTGCAATAGACTAATTCATTGCCCATAGATCTACACTGTGTAGTGACGATGAGTATTTATAAAAGTGACATCATAATACAAAATGGGGGAGTGAAATAGATGTCTTCATTCATTATCAGCAGCCATTACTTCATGTATACCATCTAACATTCTGCTACCGGGTAGTAAACATCTAAAAGCTTTTACAGTCAAACGCTTAACAATTTAACGAGTACTAATTGAGGATCTTTAAATCACAACTCGAAAAGTTTGCATTTGTTGGTTTGGTACACTGAATCGATACGCCTACTATGAGATTAGTGCCTGTTAAAGAAAGAGCTGTTTGATCCAAAACAAAAATATTATCATCATAAATCTACTCGAAATACGCACAACCTTATCTATGATACTATGTGACTTTAATTTGATGAATATATGTCTTATATTATGTTTTATGTACCTCAGCAAAATACGTAATCGATTTGTCTTTAATTTCCTTCGCTAACATTAAAGAGCAAAATGTACACACCGATCTCCAAGTACTCATTATAAAGTGCGGTTATTATGTGAGATAAACACGCCTACTAAGATTGCCTATATTGTAACAACGGTAAAAATACTGGACGCCAAGAGCATATGAGTAATGACTATGATATGGTAGCGGTTGGATCGAGTTAGAGATGGGTGAACTTCCGATTCACTAGTTAGTAAGACAAATATTTGCAGAATTCTTAAAAATGAATTGAGCATAAGTAAGTGGGAGTTTGTGCTTCAATATTAGCCTATCTATTCATACACACGGAAGAGTTCATAGCAGAACGTTTCCAATGTTAAGAAATAACCTGCATACTAGAGTATTAATGTAATCTTGTGTGGTCTTGGGGGCAAAGTGAGAAATGAACGTAGACAACATGAATGAATATATTTCTTTGGATATAGTTTTCAACGCACACACGGGGTGCAAAACTGATGCATTTAAATAAAAGATAGGAAATGCTTTCTTATGGGAAATATTCAAAAAAAATTTCTTTGATTTCTTACTTCAAAGTCTCCACGTGTGAGTTTTCGTCTGGCGTGATTGCGACCCGTTTTGAGAAGGAGCTCGGTGAGCACGTCCGGATCATCCAAATTGTCAACGAGCCCATTAATGGCGTTCAACACCGTGAAAGCATGAGCTTGTAATCTTTTATTTTCTGAAAGTTTATCTAGTGGAACATCAGCAAAGCCGCGAAAGAGCTTCTGGTATTCGGGATATCCCGTGAAAAAGCTGCACAAATAGAGATAGACAGGCGTTTTAAAAGCAATGTTTATCATAACGACTGGAAAAGCACCAATCATTTCTTTTTACATTTTGCATTATTCATGAGAAGTGTTAATGCAGCTGCACACTTTCCCTCATTTTATCCTAACTAAAATAAATATACCAACAAGAATTCAATATTTATAAGTATCAAGAGCTTTTTGTGATGGAAATTAACTTACTGGATAAAAAATTTAATTCCATTTCCTTTGAGATCTGGACTCACAAGAGCCCATGTATCCTTAATACTTTTCTCTTCTTCGGGAGTCAGCATATCGTTTATCTTAATTTACAGATCCCAACTTCTGTACTCTTCCTAGGTTGATGTTTTCTTGAGGAACCGTCTCTGAAGCTACCTGGAAACACACAAGGATACAGTCCAGAGTAATTACGCTGACAAAATCAAATCAGCTTACGCTAAAGTTTTTTTAGCAACAGTTTTTCATTAACTTCAGTCTCAGCACTACTAGCTAAAGCTTTATTGCAGGATTACAAAATATCTTCAACGCTTGTTCTATTTACCCCGGCTATTGTTCCTAAACCAAAACAAATGATTCAAATATTTCAAGAGTGAATATTATATGAACACTAATGCTTAATTGTATTTAGTGGGCTGAATGTAAAACTTTCTTCGTGCTTTTATCTGTTCTACCCAAACTTCGAAAGTCAAATGAAACTTCAAAATTCTATGCAATTTAGTTGGTCTTCCTCTCTTCTGTTCTTCAAACAATAGATAGTGGCTATGCTATGCTGCGTACGTTAAAACATGCATACGATTTAGTCACTCCTACGATGTTCTCTTCTGGAAAAAAAAGTTGGAGAACCTGTTTCACCAAAAGTATGTCATACAAATAGAGAAATCTTTGTATTGTCCAGAAGAGTCAGTAAGTCAGTACTCAGCCAACCAGTCAGCTTGTCAGTACTACTACTAGCTATGTATATTATACAGATCTGAAATTTCCCGTTCGTGTTGGGCTGATAAAACAGTAGAAAGTTTTAATATTCATTTTAGTTGTAAACTCAGGAACCAGGTTCCAAACCTGAATAATAAGCCGATGAGTTTACAATGTTGAGTTGAATGGGCATTAGCATTAAATCACAAATCAAGCTCTAGGATGGATGTCAGGCTGATAATGAGGGAATACTGCTGCTAACTGGTGAAAAACAAGTTCCTTGAGTATCTCGATATATGCATAAGCAGTAAGTATGATATCATTGATAACGTGTGTGGTATAAAAGTATAAATTTTTAATGATATAAAGTGTATGCGCCTTGCCTTTAAAATCACGTTACCAACAATCACATCACCGAATTTGTGATGTTTTCTACAAATGTCTTGGTATTCTAGAAAGTGATCTTGATGCATTTCATTCTTATATTATTATGGAGTATATAGACATGGAAAAATAGTATAAAATACAATTGCCCTTGAAAATACTTGAAAACCATAAAAAGATTCTTTATAAACCTAACAACAAGTTTTAAGCAATGATAAGCCGCCGTGTACGTTCCTAAAATGCTAATTTTATAGATACTGCTGTCTTGTACGTATCCAGTACAACTTTTTATTGTTAGCACTTTAACGATTCTGAATAGTGACAAATGTGCTTCTTGTAACTGTTCAGGAAAGTAGGGATTCATAAGAGTATGTAACATTAGAAAGTTCTAGCTTTTATTTAGCGGATCACATTCCTAATTTAAAATCTATATGCTTTTAGAGTAAAACAAAATGGAGAACTGTCAGTTCAAAATTCAATAACCATTAATTACGCGTAAAAGAGTGTGTGAGTAGATAAAAGCTCACTGAAAGAGCAGAATATAAATTTCTACTTTTAGTAAACCTTTTAGGAATGCTTTGCGGATGAATCCCAGTTTCCCCAGGTAGTAGATGTACTATACCGAACAACTTTGCGTATAGTAATATAGTAAAGTTACAAAATAATACAAGCCTACGGTCGCCTAATTGAAGATAAGTAGATTAGAGTAAACCATATTACAGTATAGATCGATGGTTTTATAGCACACGTAAACGTAAAGAGTTAACAACATCAAACATCACTATAAAAGTGAAGTGTTACATACCACTATTTAGTTAGTGATGATTGAATCAAACGAGCTTGGATCAAAATCTAATTTTAAAAATCTAATCGGGAGATTCCAAAATGCCTTTTAAATCTTAAACAGGAAGGGGTTGAGCATAAATAAGTTACCAATAAACGTTTACTACCATTCTGTCCGTATGCCGTCAACTAGCATATATTGGATTAAATTGAATTACCCATTGAACTACAAGATTCGACAGACATGCTTATGTCAACATTTCACGCACATTGCCTTCAATTTGATTAGCCTAATCTTCCTATTTATTCCATTGCTTTCAATAAAGTGAGTTTGCTAGATACTAAATCACAATTCTCCATCATCGTAATATTCATTGAACTACATAGCTGACAATTGTAAAAGCCTAGCATGACAAATTGTGACAAATCAGAATCACTCAAAACATTCAAAAAGCTGAGAAAGCTAATGTTATCGGTGATGTCTTTTTAAAAGATGTGATTTAGTTCATAAAAATTGTTACCTTTCCAAGTATTTTTTTTTGTATTTGAAATAAATATGAGTCTACCAGAAACTAGAAAACTTAGGATGTATGCCTATGTAAGTTACAATATATAAGCTTCGGCAAGCTACCACGAATTTAAATGCGTGTCACTAATTCATATTAACATGTCGATATACCATCCATGCACCACTGGAAGTGGGCCACTTTTGAAACAACCTACATAGCAATGGAAAGATCTCATGTGGCTAAAATTTGATTAATCCTAATTGATTCAATAATCTCTGTTATCGAACAAAGGAGTTCTCTAGAGGATGCATTTACATATAAAATGCTAACGACTCAGAAAAATGAACAACTAACTCAAAAATACACTCAATTACACAACCACGATATGCATGTATCCAAAATAAAATTGATACCAACTGACTACCTGAGATGAGATGCTAACGTGCATGAAATAAATCACGACACTTCTCCAATGATATCTATTTCGACACTCGATGCAATATTGACTAATATATAGGAATTTATTGAGGTTGAGCACAATTATCAACTACTGAATTGATTGGCTTATGTACTTTAAACATTGCGTGCAAAAATTGCAGGATGCATGCTAGTTGTAATAATAATATGAATTTAACAACTGTACCATCCTTCACGATTAGATATAACGAAAACCAAGCTTTCCTTGGAGTTTACTACTACCTGTACAAAAGTTATAAACCGTAAACTAAAGTTCTGAAAAGGCGAGAAAAGGTTTTAATGGGTCTATCTAGCAAGTCAGAGCACGGAGCTGAGTGAAGAGAGGAAAAAGGTTTATGCTAATAGTGGCATGCGGCAATAAAATATTTAGATATTATAATACATAATGTCTGTTTTGAACCAGTATCCACTGCATGCAAACGTACCCAGGTGTACAAATTACTGGCATAAACACATATGCTACCAAAATTTCAAAGACATTCTAATCTAATCTGAACAAAAACTATACTTCTATACTATACCATCTACCTACAAAACACGAATGGTTAATTATCCATGAAAGGTTGCAGTTGCACAGCACATTTGTTGTAGCTGCCATTGCACTGACATTCGGTATTCAAACAATAAGTAAATATCAGTGAATTCCATGAAGAAGCGTTTTATAGTACAAAAGTTTTGAAACTTACCATGCATGTATTTTCATGTAATCGTACAATCATATTTTCATGTAGGAAGCTTATGTATTCAATTTGACCCGAGATTAATAGGTATTGAGTTGTTACGTTGTGTTACATAATAATACAACCACCTACGCACTGTTTTGAGAACGTTCGTAGGTAGATTAGATATGCAAATCAAATATTGGTTTTAAGCTCATTGTCTTGAATTATGTACTACAAAATAGTCTTACCTTTCCACACCTCACTTCTTGATCTTAAAGATTCATACGAGAATGCGATGCGGTTTGTATATATATACTCCAGAGGAAGGAAACAAAGAAGTCACGGCCAGAAAACGGTGTAGTATGAGACTAATTAAATATTCATATAAACTGCCTAAATTTCACTGAACTGTACTGCTTTGACAAAAGACATACGCTTGGCAGCTCCTAATTTCCTTTTCCTAATCTTACCACTTGTTACACATTATGTGATTCTGAAAGTCTGCACTCTGCAGACAGTCTGTGCTCCACTATGAAAGCTTGATCAGTAAAGACTACTTGGAGAAGTGTGGATGAATCTACACGATGTAAGTACGCATACGAGAGAGTCAAGCTGTGAGAACGGTGTTTCTTATTCCGAGAGACACGGGGAAATTGAGAGATAAGACAAGAAGCTGGAAAGGTAAGAGACCAGTTTAACGTCGTCATTCCCAACGCGTAACGTACACTGACGTGCGTTTCTCATCAGCCTTTCTTTAATATCAAATTGATACTATTTTCCCTAAGCCTCCATGATTCTTCTCATCGACTTCTTCCTTTTTCTCCCACAGGTTACACTCACGAGGTTCACTCCATTACATATTGCCCTACACTTATTTTAAGCATCTTTCTTCTTCCTACCAACTTAAAGCTCTTGTCTGGTAGGCAATTTATATTGGCAGTGCCACCAAAACAATCATCAACCATGTCGTATTGCTTTTTACAGTACAGTAGTATTGTGTACACATATATAACCAAGCCCCAGTAAAGTAGTGGCTGCAGCTTAATAAACTTTATAAAACGTGCTCATTCTATTCATACTGAAAAATTAAATCTATAGATTGAGGCATATAATATCATATGAAATCACTAATGCATGTATTAGAGACAAGGCCAAGTAAATGTTTTGCAAATTGTAAGTTGAGGAGTATCACCTAACAGCCCACAAGAAGCGTGATACCAGTTTGATAAAAAGTTTAGTAGCTTGCTTTTGCTTCCCTTGCTCCAAGCCTGATAAAAATTCATGTCTTAGAGAATAAAACCAACATTGCATGGCTAAAAAGAAGACAGGCATCTCATCATCATCATCATCAGCGGTATAAGGCTTCTTTTGGGTTGGAAAGGATATGTCATGCATGTTTTGTTTTCTTCGTCTTCTTCTCCTCCACTCCTATCTTTCCTCCTTCAACCATTTGCAAAACTCTCTTGTCTCTTCTTTTCTAATTCTAATACACATACCACATATATTATCTTTACCATCCACGCGTATGTCTCCTTTGACTTGACTCGTATGAATTTCATCCACGCATCAAGATGACAAAATATGTAAAAGTCGAAAGAGACGGACATCGATGATGCTGTCTGATGAGAATGAAGAAAAAAAACTTGATAAAAGTGTTTCTTCCATCTATCTCTTTTCTATATTATACATCCTCCCTTTTTCGTGGTATGTTGTTGATATGCATATAGCCTCTGTTGGTTAATATTACTCACAAACATTTTCATAGGCGACAAGAATTAATATGTGGTAATGAAAAAACCACATCTGGGAACATGAGCAGAAATTGTTACAAGAAGGTTTCAACCAATTGATGCCGAAAAATACAATGTGCGAGCTGGGAAAGCGAACGTTGCGCTTGTAAAATGCATGCCTAAACTAAGCTTCTCTGAAATATATTACACAACATTGATGTCGCCACAACTGCAACTCTTGGCTTCTGTTTTTGTTACTTATCTACACTAAAATGCTTACTTTTGGATCCAACCATGTGAGTCACTACTACATGACTCGTGAAATATCAAATTGCCTCCGTGTCTTACCAGTCGTTATCGTTAGTCTTCATCCATGGACTTCAGTTCGTCTTGACGGTAAGGTAAGGTGGTAATCATCTTTGGAACGAACGTGTATTTCGAATGTTGTTCCAGCAAACTACAGGTTATGGCAATCTATTAAAACTTCTAAAATGAAAAATAACTTACCAAATTGCCTGCTACCTTCATCTGAACAAATTTGATACACTCAAATTAATATTGTCAGCAAAGTCAGAACTTCCTTAAGCATGCGAAATTTAAACGTAAAACTTGAAGTGAATCATGTTCACATGTTATTGATAATCTACAATGCAAACTGAATCCTTTTCATTACATCACCATCCCTATCTGTCATTAGCCTAATACATAAATTGATTCCAATGAATAATCTACTCAAAAATATTTTGATGAAATTGCAAAATAACATTGATAAAACCATGATGTCGATGATGCGAATTGCCCAGAATCTGGAATGCAAGTAGTATGTAGATTGCCTAGCACACCTTCCTTAAAACCACGGAAATTGACTCTGAGAGATTTACAAAGCTTTTAAAGTAGTGCTTTCAATGATATTCCAAAACATCCTCTAATTTGTCGATGGTTGTATAATCCTTGTTTCATATGCTTCATCAAAGTCGATGGATGGGGTGCCTAGCTAGATTCCCCAGGATTGTATCATTAAAGTTACATGAGATTCGAGTAAAAGTATGCAACCACTATAAGATGACTGAATGAGTGGCAACACTGGAACTACTGCATCATTAGTTAAAATTAAATGAGCATAAAGAAAATAAATTTATGCAACGCAAAAACAGTACACAACGAAAAAAATGTGATCATGAAGGAGATCAAACAAACATCTCTCCAAACCTTTTATTAAATACAATACAACGTTTGTCATCTTATTGGAATATAATGAATTGAATTAATTATTTCGATATAAAGTACAAACCGGTTAGTCGAAGAGACTTTGCCTACGTCTATGCCGGTAATCAAAAATATACTTCCAACATCTTAGACAAACAGGAATCCTGTAAACATAAGGAGTTATTGAAAGTATCACATTAGAAATCACAGTCTAATGTTCGTTTCACCATGACATGTCATTCACGAAATGGGTTAATTACTTGAAACATCTAAAGAGTATGAAATACTTTGACTGGAAGCTAGTATTTCAAAAATTGTTTTATAGCATCGCCACCCCCCAAAACTATCACTACATAAAAAGTTAAGTTACGTCTTCTGCACGTAGTCGTAGTTGATTTACCAGCAATTACAATAACAATGGATCTGTAACTTGATATATATTCTAAAGCTACAAAATACAAAATGTAAGTATGTAAAAATGAGTTTTGCAAAGCGTTCTTATCTGGTAAAAAGGAACTTGAGCACTAAAGGTTTATGAACACTTATTATCGGAAGTAAAGGACTCGTGCAGCTGCAACATATTCTTTTGGAAAAGTTAGTCAATTTTATATTCCAGAAACACGAGCAACAAATCAACATCAGCCGGTTGTTGACTGTTGTTCGAGAGTCGAGAGAGAGACACGGTTTTGGGCAAAGGAAAACTGGACAGCTTGCAATAAACCCTTTGAATATCCCCACCCTGTCAAATTTATGGCATTGTTCTTAATACAGGTATTAATTTCCTTGTGGCTGCTCCCTCCCCCAATACTCCTCTTTACATATTGCAAGTCATGATTGATAAATCAATGTGAGTTTGGAAATTTAAGGAAACTTACCAATAGTTATTAGTATGGTCCGAGAAATTATAAGAAGGAATCCTTAGTCGGAGCCACCCCCATCGTCCTTGCGGTCGCTCTTCGGGTTGGGGCAATCACGGCTAATGTGGCCTTGTTCGCCACAATTATAACAGGTCTGGCTCTGACCGCGTCCCTCAGGGCATTCCCGTGCAATATGACCGGACTTGCGGCAGTTGTAGCACATGGGTTCATCCGATGTTCGAGTACAATCTCTTGCAATATGGCCAACGCCATCGCACTTGTAACAGCGATCAGCTTCACGGCACTCCCGTGCGAAATGCCCAAAGCGGTTGCATTTGTAGCACTTTTCTAGTTTTCCCAACAAAAAAACAACCAAAATCAAATATTAGATATCTCGCCAGTTAAACAAACACATCACTAATTAATGATACTACTGTAAGAAATGCAAATAAACTCAACAACTCAGCAAACGCATTCAATACAGACACCACTAATAATCAGTGACTCAACCCCCACACAACAATCAATCAAATAATGGTTAAAAAAGTTGTAAAAAATTTTATTTTTCAATTACCAGACGTACCTCGGCCACCACGGCCAAAGTTACGGGACCTTCCTCCATAGCCACCACCACCACCACCGCCGCCACCTCCTCCCCGACCTCCATCGTCGCTCTCATTACATTCACGAGCGAAATGACCAGGCTTGTTGCACCTGTAGCAGACGCTTCCACTACTCATATTGACTCAGTTAAAGAAGTACCAAGAAAAATTTGAAATATGTTGGAAAACAACAGCAGGAAGATTGAAATATAATCACCGGGATCAATATAGAAATATTAACTGACTGAGGAATATTTTAAATCCTCAAATAAATTCAAGATACGAATTAAAAGAGTTTGCCAAAACTTCTCTTGATAAACCTAACTGAATAATTTTATTTGGACTAAATTAATATAATATTTTTTTTAAATATTGATATTTCGAATGTTGCAGGAAGCAACAATTCCCTAAAAATAGAGATGAGAGTGATACTCTCAAATGTAAAAGATGAAATGGCCACAGAATGACACAAAAATGGACTGAAAAAGTATTTATCCCAGCTCCTCTCGCTCCGGCGAATAAATACGTTGTAGTCAATATGAAGGTGGTTAGTGAAGAAGGAGAAGGAGATGTGCATAAGCAAAAGCGAGGCTTTGATTTGGTTGGGTTAGTTCAGTCAGTGGCTACTACTGAGGCTTGTGTGTTATTGGTTGGTATTACTACTGGTTTATGGAGGTGAGAGCACATGGAACAGCTTGGGGAACGCGGACGTGCCTCCAACTCAAATAGTCGTGGCCTTTTCATCCCAGCAAATGAGACGGAGTAGCGGCCGGGGCGAAGGGAGCAATCATCTAAATGCATTTGCCAGTCTCGTACATAAAAAATTGGGACGCGCTTTCTTGGCTCGGATAAAGACTAGCATTTTGTTACTGTACCAGACCACCGCACCGTGCCGTAAGCTTCGTTCATTTGGTTTTTACAGCTCCTCTCCTCGCTTGGATTATTGTTTGTGCGTCGTTCCTAAAAAATACACTTCAGTTCGGCCTTCTACTCTACCAACTTATTATGTGGATTTTATGGAACTGGGTGTATTGGGTCCATGCCTTGCCTTTGCATATATTATTACGGAAATGAGCTTGGGCTTGGCTTATGTTTTCGTGCACAAGCTGTAGAGCCATCCAATGATCCAATCCAAGAGTTTTCATGACACGGGGGAAAGTTTACTATATGACTTGTCTACTAATGAATGTGGATAAAATGAGAAGATGGATTGGTTGTAATTTGTAAGTTGTTAAATACGTTAAATAAAATCTCTCAGTAGAGTAGTGAGCAGCTCGGCATCTGCATCAATAGTATCCTAAAATAAATTTGCAATTTACATACATGCAGATCGATATCAGGATTTGAACAAAGAAGGACAGTTCCAATTTCCATAATACAAAATACTGGGAGCACCTTTCCTGAAATTGCGATCTATGCGAGCAATGATATGCCTGGCATCTAGTGTCTTGTGAAAGGAGTGAAAGTAAAATGCTGAAGACCGGGTCGGGTGGCACACTTTTCTCCTTTGTTTCATTGTTTCTTTTTCTGTAAATACATTACATTGCCTTGTATGCTATTCCTATGACTTTTTTATTCTTTCAAGTATGAATCTACCAAAGTTGAAAGTAGCGTCTCACTTTCCCTCTGTCTCGCACTTGTCTTGCTTTGTGCTTATCGACCTTTTTTTGTTTCCTTCAATTACGCAAAGCATAGATGCTAAATATGCATAATATATATTTGATATTTATTTCGAAAGCGAGTATAATAATAATTACAAATGACCTACCTACGACAAAAATATGTATTAAAGAAGAGCGGGGTTGAAGGAGGAACACGAGAGTTGAGATTATAATCTAATCAGTAAAACTTCAGGAAGGAAAGCGCTGCTGCTGCGAACAGAAGCAGAATAATCCCCACTAGTGTGCCAAAAATTATCCACACTCTCCTATGATTCCTTGCAGTATCTGGGTAAACGGGCATGTGGATATCCTCTTGAGTCCGCAGAGTTACTTCTACTGACTGATTATGATTATTTTGATTTCTGCATTGGTAAGTTCCTGTAAAAAATAAGAAATACATTGAATGCTTATGTGTTGTAAATTCGTACTGGACTTTCTCTCAATGATAGTATAATCGCATGCATACCACTAAAGTTCTCATCATAGCTTGAGGAAATGGTTTGCTTGTTCTCCCAACTGATCAAATCATGAAGTACCTCAATACTATCTTGAACTTCCACTTGGCTCCTTCTTGTTTTGCGTAAAGTTTCATTCAAGCCTTCAACTTTCTCTAGGCAATTTGCCGAAGATAAGCCATTCGCACCTTGTGCTAGTAAAGGTCGTTGAGGATCGTCTTCCTCTGAATCCAATAAATTTTCCGCTTGCGTTAGGTAGACCGGCGTTCGAATGGATTGTTTAACAATTAGCTGACTGAATTTATGAAGTCTATCCTCAAGAGCATTTTGAATTTTATGGTACCTGTTGAACACTTGCTGGACATCCGCGAGAAGTTTAAGCATTGTGCGTTTTCGCAGTTCCTGAGGAGTCACACTTTGGCGTTTAGAACGAAATGCTTTTGGTATTATGCCGCTGCCTTGTTTGAGATTGCTAATATTGCTTTCTTCAGAAGTGAAATCCCAGGTGGTAGTAACGTTCAGGTACTGAATTTGATGGATGATGCTGGTAAACTTTTGATATGCTTCAGGAAACCGTTGAATGTCATTGCTTAGGTCTTTGAGTTTCTCTTGGTGTGGTCCTTTAATTGGTTGCTGAAGCTGGTTTTCCATAAGCATTGCTGGTAAAAAGGACAATCAACCCAAAGTTTATATATTTCCAAAGCCCAGAGCATACAATTGAAAGTTTTGCATGAAAATGTGATTTGCATACCCACAGTTTTCATCAGATCTATGTTCTTTGAAATGTCTCTAGGTTGAAGGATAAATGTTGGAGCAACGTCCGCATCCGCAACAACGCTTTCCTCATCTTTGTTGCGAATTTCAGAATCTGTGTCACTGCTACCACTTCCAGGCTCACTGTCTTCTTCTTCGCTACTACTGCTACCTCCAATTATGATTTTGATACATGATGATCCTTTTTTTGCCATTGCACTAGAAATGCACTATTCTGTCCTTTATGCATGAATGCATGCATGCACTTTTATAACCCAAGCCCGATTGCTATATATTTTTGTTAGAAATGCCACAGTCTATAAATATAAATTTCATAATTTGCCCTACTTCAGCAATAAAAAAATTGAACTGGAACAATAATTGTTATGAAATGAAAGTGATGAAAAAGTTATTTTTGGCCAGTTCATCACATGTAATATGTCCTTAAACCTGTGAGGATTGATTTTGTTTGCTGATGTATAACCAGTTTAAAATCTGATTGTACGTAGTGTGTAGTTTTTTATTGCGTATGAGTTTAGTTGTTCATATCATACTAATCTGTTTACAATTTACCAAGTTCATTTGAGCATACTATCTATTTCCCATATACGTCATTCGTTATTATCCACTTGTATATGTTCCAGCTCCATCCATGAAACAGTCACAAAATGTGTAAGGATGGAATAGGATATCTGATGTCTGATAACGCAACATGCCAGGTGTTATCCAGATTTCAGAAGTGATCATAATAAAAGCACAATAGATAAAGTACACAAACGTTTGATGCTATTTGCAGTCTTGCTCAACGGTAACATAAATGCACTGCGAACTAGACTGGATAGGATATACCTGCTTATGCATATAATATATGTATAATCTCGCGATTACTCAAATGTAAACGGTATAATTCCATTCATAGTCACGCCAAGCTAATCAAGGATTCACGAATTACTTCAAATCAAATGCCGACGAATGCTGTATTATGTAAGTAAATCCTTACCTGTGGGAACGAAGGTCAAATCAAACTTCCCTGGAACGTGCAACAACTTCAAATCAACGAGAATTGTTTCTTACATGGAATATATGATCAAAATTCCTGAAATCTGAATCGCATATCGCATTCATGAAATCATAACATTATTTGGACTTGGTGTGTATTGTGTAATGTTGCATGAAAATTATTACCACTTTTATGTAAATAAATTGGCTGAAGCAGATTATGACTTGAACGTGAACCTGAATACGTCAGCTAATCTCCAGTTTCATATGGGTATCTCGGCAATACTATCTAAAATATATTTACTTCAATCATTATTGTATTCTTTGAGCTGGTTATGGTAATTGAATATGATATTCCGATTCAATATTCTCATTGACACATTTTATTCAGAGAATATTTAACGTCGCATAATCTCATAGTAATCATTTTTAGGAATTTAAGCGTATGTTCCTTCTGAAAACCTGTACTATATCCTATATTCTATACACTATAAAATTCAAACAGTATTTGTGTAAGTACTATAAATACACAAGGCATAACAAGTCATCTAAAAATGTACTTTCTTTTTGACGCTTTCTAAAAGGGATAGGAAGGTATAAGTCAGAAAAAAATTCGAATCTCCAGTTTTTTGTCAGTTAGTAGTAC
>JAQGAP010002570.1:0-14701 GCA_034697805.1 Orchesella bifasciata | reverse complement strand
CTGGGATATTGAAGACAATATGTGCCATGAGTACTCATGCGTCGAGTGACTTTAGACAAGGTTATATTTCATTAAAACAATAAAACGTGGAACTTAATTCAATATAATTAAGCTAACTGGGAGTAATTTGATATTTTTGTAGGATCGGTCTTGGCATTCAACAGCATATACCGTGATTTTAGAGAAGACTCCAATTTGGTTAATGAGTATTCGTTTGATCTACTGTATTCATTCTTAACCAGTTTGCAGCTTTCAAAAGATTTACCAGAAGATTCCCTGCTTGTTACCAATACGAAACAATCAATTGGGCATTTGGAACGAATTTTCATTAAGAAGAAAACCAATTTCAACATAGTAAGTATTAATGGGCATTAATAATTCCTAAGCATTATTAAATTAAATTCCATTTAGGTGTTCATATCATAAAATGTATTTCGTTTTCACTATATTGCAGCCCTTACGTCGTCGCTTCAAACCTGATGCGAATGCAGGATCAGAACATAAACATACTCTCGCTAATGTTGTCCAGTGGTTAGTGAATCATGGCGGAAGTGCAGCTAGAGTATTTCGAGAAGAGTGTTTACGACTGACTTCAGTATTAGCTCCATGTGTTCGAGGTACATCAGTATGATTATATTAGAGCGTAATTGAATATGTGCATAGTAGTGGGCAGCAAGATATTACTCATTTATTCTGGTTATTTTTTCTCCTGGATAAAGGCTCAACTGAAGCGTATTTAATAGGAGTAGAAGAGGAAAGGGGATTGGAAAATTGGATTAGCATTGCCGAAAGCAGTGCAAGCAAAGGAAATAAAATACAAGATCAACTAACTTTTCTTGAAGCTTCATCTGACTTTTACAACTTTTTGTTTGTAAATGGAGTTCTTAAGAAGACCGTGTTTACCAATCCAAAGTCTATATTTTGCAAAACTTTATTGGGGTTAAGCACAGAAACAGAAGGGGAAGAGAGATTTAGTGATGAGGAAGTTCTAGGCTTACTTAGGATGTTTAGCCGATTAAAATTCGCATGGGAATTACTGGACGGAGAAAGCCTTAATATTTTGTGGGAATACTCTATGGAACTGTCAAAAAATCATTTGACTAACCACGCCCCCGGACTACTTGCTGATCTGGTGGATGTTTGGGCTTTTCGTGTGCCTTCTTCTTCAATGAAGACATTATGTCACTCCTTATTCCTCTTTGAACCTGATGATCTGACACACGTTGATGATAAATCTGCAGCTCTTCACCAAGTCCAGTGGTACCGAGCAGTTGCTGAAGGGGGTTTGTTTACAAGTATGCTTAATCAGACGGATCTAGGAGGAATGAAGGACAAACTTTGGGCATCAATTTTGTCTTCATTATATAAGCAAACATCCACAACAACTGGACCAGTATGGGAATCACACAACTTAAGTCTCAACAGTCGAAAAATCATTGAAAACTATTTGGTGATTGCCTTATATAGTGGCCTTGATCATAAAACGGTGGTGGATGCAACATTTGATGCAACCAATTTAACTCACCATGATGGTACCTTCCGTTTGGCTGCAACCAAAGGTCAAATTTTTCAGAAGGTGTTAGTGGATGCCTTGATTTACTGTGACAAACTGTTCGAATTCGACGCTTTGGTTCTACAAAAACCAATCAAAGATGTTGGAGAATTTATACAACAAATGTTGGCATTGTTAAAATCTGATCGCAAACTGAAAAGACGTTTCGGCCAAACAGTGTTTGATAAGACCATGAAGAACTGGACAATGATTTCCATCAACTGTGATGTCCAAACTACGGTTAAAATTTTTGCTGGATTGATAGCTGTAGACTCCAATGCTTGTAGAAATTCCGTTGAACTTTCTTCATGGTGGAATGGGAATTACCTAATGAACGCTACGCATCTGGATTTGAAACAAAAAGCTGAAGTGTTTGGCTATGTAAGTGTCTTTTCAAGTTCACGAAACCAACGGATCGTTGACGATGTATTGTAAGTTGAACTGACATAAAATATAATACTAAATCTTACAATCAATCGAATTCTCAGCAGCAAATAAAAATAAAACACATTCTTTTTTCTGCAGGAACACGATTTGCAAACTAGTAAATGACTTAAAGCCTGAAGAAATGCCATGGATCGAAGTCGAACCTCACGTTACTCACATTTTTCGGAGAGTTTTAAATGTTTTTGAAGAACTACCCAAGAGTTTTAGTTTGTTAAATTCAATCTTGTGGATGATTCAGAAAGTGTCCGTGTGGGCAAAAAATGTTACGAATCATGTCCTTTTTCGTCTGGTTAAGGAGGCATTAGAGAAAGCTGACGGTGTTCGCCTCAGTATGGCTTCTCATTTATATAACTTCATTACGGCGACCGAGGGCAAATTGTTAGTGGAAACAGCGTCGGTGTGGAAATTTAGCTTATTGCCCGTAGTAGCTTCTCTACCCGAGTCCGCAGCTGAAAAGTTCTTTCAAGATCATATTTACGACATTATAGCTAAGACCGTAAGTAGTTATATACGAATAACCATTTCTAAATATGGATGCTCACGACTTAATGAAAGAAAAGCAGATAATATATATACTTTTCATTTTTAAAGGACATCAAAGCAACCAACATTTACGAATGGAACCTGAAGACATTAGCAATTCATTTACTGGAACTACTGGTGTATCAAACAAAAGAGAAATTTATCAAAGGAGAGAAACTGGCAGATGCATATATTAGATGTATGCCACAGGACAAAAGACCCAAACAAGGCCAAGGAAAAGATACCAACAAGATTGTTTACCAAAGTATGTGCCGTGTTTGTATTACAGAGTTAACTAAACCAGCTCCAGCTCCATTATCTAGTCAAGACACTACCACACAAAGTAGTTCTTTTAATTATCGAATAGCCTGCTACAATACCTTAGCGGCTACACTATTAGTTATGAAAGCAGAGAACAAATTTTTTAACAAGTTTCTGTTTCCTGGAAAGAGGGTTTTTGAAAGTGTAGTAGATACAAATGCAAACTACGATTTTCCAATTGTAATTGATGAAGATCGTCATAAAGAAGGTGTTTTTGACAATCGAAAAAGTGAGAACACTACTGAGTCTTCTGCGACCGACACTTTAAAATTTTTCCGTGTCAGGTAAGTCTGCTTAACTAAGAGTACAGTTTCCTTCCTGTTACTGAAAATTAGGGATGTCTTGATGTCTAACCAACTGTTTATGCATTTTTTTCATAGTGGAAATCTAACTGGTAGTAGTTTAGCTCCTGAAGCCACCAGCTACGATTTTACAACATCAGTAACTGTTGCAAACTCTGAGTATTACCAAAGAATTTTTGGGGAATCAAAGAACCAAAAGTCAAAATCGGTTCAGGGCCAATCAACACGTGCAAGGCTTGAATGGAGTGAAATTAACGAGCATGGATGCATGTTCGCTTACGTGGAAGTTCTGAAGCAAATGGGAGAATTTCATCGGTCGAAACCGGTAATAATGACATTACCACAATTCAAATTATTTTGCAGTTGTTCTACTTTTTCTGTTTATTTAATATTTGTTTCTAAAAAATCATTGATATGATTTGTTTTTGGCAGGATTGTGAACGAAATTGGGTTACAACGCTAGTAAACATTCTTGCAGGCACTGAAAGCAATTGTGATGTTCACAACAATGTCAAGATTTTTATTGTTGGTGGAATTGTGAATGCTCCCACTTTGTTGGAACCATTTGCTGGTGAACTAATCGATCCAATAATTGAGCTCGTCGTTACAGATTGTTTTGGCTCCGTTAAGTTCAATCACTTTGTCCAAGATGTTCTAATCACACTACTATCGTGGAACAAGACTGCTAAACCAGATAACAAATCTGTCGGTAGAATATTGGATTATATGTTGGAAAGCATTAAATCTGAAGAAGTCTCTGGAAGGAAAGATATTCTCAATCATGCACTGGAACTTATACAGAATATCGTTACACATTGGGTATCCGATTTAAACGTTATGCCTGAAGACAACATTTCTTCTCTTAGCGATGAAGCATTGGTGTTGCAAGTTTCCCTAAGTATTCTTCAAGGAGGACAACTTCCACAAAAAAAGGCCAACCCCAACACTCTAATAAAGAAATTTCTCACAGCTTGTACCCACCGCTTAAAGGGAATGTATTATACTGGTGCCAAATGTGTCGGAGTTTTGTTAAGGTACTTACAACAAAGTTATGGAGAGTTACATTTACAGAATTCATCTCATACTCAATAATTTATTCAATACTTTTATTTACTTGCAGCCAAATTAAACAGAATGCTACCCAGCAGAATACGCAGTCATACATCGAGTCAACTACGAAAAAGCTATTACACTTGTCCAAAGGAAAACCGGCAGCATTCGTTGAAATTATTTCAGCCATCCAGCAAAACTTTCCAGAAATCATACTGCACGTGAAAGATGCAATCTTGGAGCTGATGCAAAAGCCAAAAGTACGCTCAGAAATATTTGTCTTGCTACCACTGCTTTTCAAAGAGATGTTGGGTGCAATCGCGGTAGATGACAACGAAATGGAAACTTTACCTCAGGACTGCGGCAACGAATTTCTCATTAATATTGTCGGAAGAGGAGTATTTCAACAACATTGTTCGTCAGAGGGTGAAATGTATGCTGCGCTGAAACTATTAGAATTGTTTATTGGCAACATTTCTGACCACACAAAACTTTTGAAGATTGTTGAATGGGTACAGTGTGCAGAGTCATCGTCCAACAAGGGGATACGACTACGCTATGCAGAGGTTCTAGTAACGTTGTATGAACGGTTGGTGAGTGATGAGAATAATTCCACATTGGATCTATCCACGAAAAACATGTTTTTGAAAACATTTGTGAGAATGTATGGCGATGAGGATAATAGCACACACGAGGTTGTAAATCAATTTTGGTCAACTGTGTTGCGGAACTGGAAGCAATCATCAGATTTGCTAGTTGAACTCTTTGACTTAATGGATCAAAATGAAAATGCATTACATGTTTGTCTTGGATTGATATTACAACGGTGTAGCCTGTCTCCGGATTACAGCAAGCACATTTTTCCAGAACCGTTGGAAGACTGTCAGTTTGTACCGTTTGAGCTGGACACATCTTGGAGGCTGCGACACTCAAGTTTTCAACCATTATTTGCAGAGTCCTTGTCAACTGCACAAAATTTTTCCATTCTACCAAGAGCAATACAGTCATCATCAGTGCTGAGTCAAAAAAGGAGTGTTGGGAAGTTTGGAATGAATGTCCTTCGTGCGACTTTAGCAAATTTGCAGTTCACACCCACACAGCAAGGAGGAAATGATTTAGAATCATTGATGGAAGTGGATGACAATGTTTCATATCCAAACTTCAATTTTTCTATGCCCAACAGCAACAGTGAGAATACAAATGAAGATAATACTATTGTACCTGAGAATCCCATTCTGAAACTACGGAAGAAATTTTATGCTAGCAAAGACTCAACATTTTTCGCTACTAAAACTACAGAGAAACGTGTTGAACGGGTTGAAGCAGCAAGAGATTTGGAAAGATCTCGAATTTCTGGAGTGAAAACAGTTCGCTCTTACAGAATAGGAGAGCTTCCTGATATTCTTATTCACCATTCGGACCTGTTAAACACATTGTTGAAGCTAACTAAACACGATCAGCTTGTGGGACACCAATTTTTAGTCTACCTCTTTTCAGGAATGGCCAAAGAGATGGATCGTTCAGCATGTAGAAAGTTATTTCATAAGTCGACAGAGGTTTTCAATCGTGTTCTTAGAAATTCACTTTTTTCCGTCGACCCTTCGTTGGCAAGCATAATAGTGGAAGTGTCAATTTTCAATAGCATTCCCATTCAATCTGCTCTTGTTCTGGAAGTGAGTAAATCTGCTAATCTCCAAAAGTTAGGAATTCTAAAGTTAGAAGAAGAGTTGTTGAATGAAGCAGCAGAAAGTAGTCATTCCAACTCAAAACGTGCCAAAGTTCAACGAAAGACGAATTCACAGGAAGAAGACGTCTGGCTAGGAATCGCGGAGATGTACAGAGAAATGGACGAATACGATGTACTTCGTAACATATTCACCTTCGCACAGGATAAAAGTTTGGATAGCGAAAGAAAAATTTTATATGGTAAAGTTGGGAACGCTTTGCATCTTGAAGGACAAGGTCATTTAGAAAGTGCTGTGAAAGTTTTCGATGATGTCAATGGTGAAATCGAAGGGACTATGAAAACATTCTTGGAAGACGCCATAATACAAGTAAGTTACATTACACAGATTTATGAATATACAAACATATAAAAACTCAATATAGTATAAACTAACAATGTTAATATAAAACTAATTGAGTAACGGGATTTTCATCTCTTTAGTGTTTAACCAAGCTAAGTGATTGGGAAGTCTTGTACAATTTTGCTGAAAACTTTAATACAGCAGTATCAGAAGACCTATTTCAGAACCTGAAGTAATGGAAAATCAGAGCATTAAATGCTCAGCATTTTATCATTACACTGCATTATAAGCACAAGTGTATCATGCTCTACTTTTTTTGTGTTGCAGCACTGTTGAGAGGTTGATACCAGTGCAGATGAGATCTGGGATGCATCTTGTATTGAGGAATGAAGACGAGGAAGAGGTTGAAAATTGTTGCTCCTCCAAGTTTCAAACATTCATGCAGAAATCTTTAGAAACAGAGGAAGGAACTGCACATTTAACTGTAATTGAAAAATACTGACTTGTGTTGCTTTATTGTTCAATGTAAATTATGTAATGCAATGTTTATGATATATAGTCTAGATATCCATTTGATGTTGGAGCTTGGTTATTGGTTCAAGACGAAGATGAGTTCTCTCCGCTGGCAAATCTGATGTTGGAGAGAGGAAATGAAGCATTAATCCGAAAGTTTAAGATTGTGGATTCACTACCGCTCAAGACTCAAAAGCAGATCATGGTATCATTACAGCAGGCTTCTGTGTTGTGTGACTTCTTGGGATGGAGGAAACATGTCCAGTCTGGGGACTTGAATGCTAAAGAAGTTCAAACTAGGCAGCTATTACAGAACTGGAGAAAGGGAGTTGATCACCAGCCATTGGATTTGTTAGGAAGTGATTTAATCGCTGCTTACAGGTAATTTAACCACACAGATCAGATTTCAAATATATTTTGTAAACATATTGGATAGAAGATTTAATATGAATACTTTTATTTTGGTTAGGGACCGTTTTACTTCTAAAATTGGACTTACATTGGAGAGTTCTGGCTCTCAGGAAGAGATGCTATTAGCGATTCAAAACTTCAGGGTTGACACGGAGTTATGGCTTGCTAATCTGGGTGTTGTGCATAAAAACTATGCAGTTTCACATTATAGTTTGCAACGATTAAAATCTTCTGGAAGAGACAAGTTAAAACCAACAGAGTGTTTTAAGACAATGGCTAGATTTTTGGCTACGTTCTATGAAATGGTAGATCGTGGAGATTGGTGCAAACGATGGTGCAGTGTTTACAAGAAAATGGGTAAATTAAATATTGACAAATATCCTAAAAGATTTAACGAAGATTACATTTTTATCAAACTTTTGTCTTATTTCACTTTATTTTCAGCAAAATTTCAAGCTGATAAAGACATATTTAACATCAAAGCAGACCTGTTCCTTTGCGTATTAGACGCTGCTCCTAAATTTGGAGAGACTGATCCCGTGTTTTCGTCCATAATTAAGACATTGAACGGGGATGCGTCGTAAGAATAGAATAATAATTTAATAATTTATTGTCTTATGCTGTATGGTAAACTTTGCGCATACCCATATGAAATAATTTCTTTGTGTTCTTTAGTTCAACGCTGGCTACCTCAGTTTTAAGAAACACTGTTGAATTGATCAAAGCATGTGATGTTGAGGAATCATCATTTAGTTCATCATTGTACTCCAAGCTATTTCATTTGCTCAAGAAACTATCCACGTCCAACAATTTTGAGTTGAATGATGAGGTTACCGATAAAATGCTGCGTTGTCTTTTACGAGGATGTGCTGAAGGAAGTTCGAGTGATATGCTGAAGCTTTCTAACATGTTTTCTTTGTTAAAAGACTCTCCAAGTTTAATTTCGTCATTTGGCGAAATGGTAAGTTTTTATAACTTTTACTGCTTTGTTTTTATATCTGTTTTAATTTATATTGGTTGAATTTGATCAGATGGTGAACGTTCCGAGCTATTTGTTTCTTCCATGGATTGATCAAATTGTGACAACGTATCGAAGTGACCAACAGCGTTATGCCGTATTTCGGATTTTGATAGACCGACTTGTAAAAGATTATCCGCAAGCGTTTCAACTTCAATATCCAGAGTTTTTGAATTCGTAAGTCTTTTCATTTTTCACGATTATTATTTTCCTTTTAAAATTTGACATTGAACAGGGGTTTCTGCTTGATCAAACTTTCAATCAGCTTATTCTGAGTAATCGGTTACGTATGGTTTATTCTTTAGAAATTATAAACTATTCGCTGACGCCTTGAAAGCAGTAGTTTGGCCGTGCAGGCTTCATCAGGATATGATTGATAAAATATGCAAAAGTAAAACTAACGAGCAGCTAGTTGAAAAATTAACAGCGTTTCAAGACAATCTACAAGTCATTGTAAACAGTTCCAACAAAATTTATGGCAGAACTCATAAAGAATATGCTACAGAGGTACGTATTTACCACGCAGTATTATATTTATATTTAGCATTTTATATCTACTTCAAAAATGAATCTCTAATCGAACGAATTTATTATTATTTTCAGGTGCTCCATTATGTTAATGATGGTTTGTCCGAATATCAAAAATCCAGTCAGAATGGCGACTCCCAAGCTGACGGGATCAGTCGTAATTTATTAATTTGTGTTACGAAAATTCAAAAGTTTCAGTCTCAAGATATACAAAAGAGACGAGGTAAGTGTTAATTAACTCATGGGGTTGTGATTAGCTTTTGATGCATATAGTAAGTGCGTAATATTAAATTTGTTTCCATACATAGCAATTAGTCAGGCATCAAAGCCCGTTAATCTAAACAGTCTGTCACCATTCTTGGATGAGTTCCACTTTTTTGAGTACGAACCAATAGAAAAACCAGGACTTTACTCCGACTTTAGAAAAGTTAGAGTGGAAAATCATCCTCATATTGTTTCCTTTCACCCAACGGTAATTTAGTTTTACATACGCATTATACTTAACTGCAAAGAACTTGCAGAAGCAATTTCAAGATTTAATTTACCGTGCATTTTTTTCTTGCTGAAGGTCTTACCTTACATATCTGTCACAATACCTTTGCGATTGACTTTAGTCTGCAATAATGGAAAAAGAAGCAACATCATTGCTAAACTTGGTGATGACCTTCGTCAAGATCGTAGGATTCAACAGCTATTCAAGGTTTCCAACGTCTTGTTGCAGGATGATACCAGTATTGCCCACAGAAATATACAGATTGTAACATATTCGGTAATACAAATTATATATCACTTACTTTAACAACTCCATTGTAAGCCATTTGTGATATCGTGTATGTTTCCGTTCCAGTGCATTCCAATAACTGCTGATTTTGGTATCCTCGACATGGTGGACAATGTCATGTCGTTGAGTGAAATGATTTTTGATACCCCGGACCTTAAAACTAGACGCGAGGCCACAATAAGTTTTTATGATCAATGGGTATCTCAGAAAAGTGGGGTTAACAAGGGCAATATCCGTTATAAGTTGTCGGCAGACAAAGTAAATCGTGAGCAAGCTGAACGATTCTTCACCGATATGTCATCCAAACTTCCCGAAGGCCTTTTACGGTAAAGTAGTTAGTTATTTGCTGACTGTATGCATAAAGTATGTTAACAACACAATCAATTTAGTGACCCTAATATTTCTGTACATGCATTTTTACAGTGGTAATATCAAACGGAGGGCGAAAAATCTGCAGGACTTTTTTACGATTCGTCAAGACATGATTAAATCTTACGGGGCTCTGTGTATGGTTCACTGGTTATTGGGTATTGGTGATCGGCATCTTGAGAATTGTCTGTTCTCTATGACCTCTGGAAAAATAGTTGGTATTGACTTTGGAAGAGCTTTTGGAACATCAAATAGTATAATACCAATCCCGGAAATGGTTCCGTTTCGTTTGACACCACAGTTGCAGCAGTTGATGATGCCATACAGTTTTAGAGGTAATTGTGTCTTTTGTGACTTGTCGTATGCGTGGTCGTGATTACTTAAAAAATAAATATGAATTACTTATTTTTAACTTTGGGGTTGTAAAAATATAGGTTTATTCCGGGAGTTATGTATTTTAACTTGGAAATGCTTGAAGGACGCATCCGAAACTCTCCTTACCGTTGCTGATGTCTTCATTCAGGAACCAAGCATGGACTGGTTACAAATTCGCCAGAGACCAACCTCAAATCAGGATGAAGATGAACAAACCCCTACTACTAGAAATGAAACTTGGGCTCCAATGGAAATAATGACCAGAAAATTACATGGGCACAACCCAACCAATCTGTTACTGGAGGAGTTGAAAGTGCAGCCGAAAGAAATCTCAGCAACATATTCTAAAATAGCACAAGATGGTAGAATACATGTGGAAAAGGACAAAGTTTCTGTGGAAGAGTATGTGGACGTTCTTTTAGACCTCGCTACGGACAAAAATGTATTATCTCGACTTTACTCTGGGTGGAATTCTTGGGTGTAGTTTGCAGAGATTTATTGAGTTAATCTATTAAGTAAATCAATGTAATTCAACTGTGATGATAAAATACCTGATTTTAAGTAACCGATAAATTGTTCGTATCGTTTTTATTACTTAAAATGTACTAGTGGATATCTCTGTTTTAGAACTCGCATGGTTAAAATTGTAAAATATTTTCAGTATTATAAATTAAATGAAGTATTCGCATGATACAAGTGCTATTAAAAACTTTCACACCAACGTAAAACGTGCACTACTGGATATTTATTCACTACGAAGTATTACTATTATTAATCCGCATATGAAATTGAGTTTGCATTTGCAAACCTTGTGATAAATACGATGGCAAGTTGGGATATAGCTTGATAGGAAGATCCCAAACCATCGTCTCTATATCCACATTGTGGGGAGCCTGCCAAATTTTCCCATCCAAATCGTCATGACCAGGAGGCTCAGATAGTTTTAACCCACTCGTTTTACTGTCAGTCATACTCGTAACGAACTCAAAATGAAGACGCCATTTCAGTGTCACCAAATCAGTATAAAAACTCGGCGTCACATGGAGAGGAACGGGAAGAACAAAATGGGATTGTTGAAAACCAACACACATTTCATGAAATTTTGACAACGAGTTAATGGATGGCCGCTGATGTTCACTTTTGCGACATTCCGGAGAGATTTCTTCCACGCTTTGCAAAGTCACAGCGTACTGAATGCACGGCACGTTGGATTCACTAAAGTCTAGAGACCCTACTATATCTTCTCCTAATTTATAGGCTTGTTTAAATATACAGAACCGTACAACATGACCCCTTGCATTGGTTATATTGTAGAATTTCTGATTCCTTTGCGAAGTAACGACTTGTAGCACCTGTAAAGCTGAATCCAAGGGCGTTTCCTTCTCCTTATCCGACAAAAATGGGTTTGAAGGGGTGAGATCTTCACTTCCATTAATAACGGCAGAATCCGTGAATTCTATAGTGTACATTAGAAATTCAATGAAATTATTACAGTAGGTCGATAAGCTTGTGAGGACTCTATTTTAATAAAAACTCATCATTTACCTTGAAGAACCAGAACCCTGATTGGAACTCTTAGAAGTTTTATAGCGGAGTTAACCCTCTGTGTTCCAACGGTTAATTTATACGCATATTTCACTGCTTGACCACGAAAGGATGGAGGACCTTCGACTGGTAATACCTCCCTGTACCAAACTGAAATTAAAGAAAGTAAGAAATGATGAATACTTTATCTAAATTAAAAGCTGTTTTGGATTACCAAAACTTCAAAACTTACAAGTTTTGCTTTCTCCCGGAAGTAGCCTCAAATCGCAAAACAGAATAGTTGGCTTCGTGGAGGTCACCACCCTTCCCGTTACGCTGACAGTATTTCCACCAGAGCCAGAGGATGAAGGCCCACTCCCTTCATAAGGTCCTTCAGGGTCAACGCGACATGGAGCGAAGGAAGTTCGAGTATTTGTATGTGCCTGCTCCTCAGCCGACAGGGGTTGCTGCGCGGAAGGCACATTGACACGACTCTGGTTGACCCAACAGTGACAATGGATCTGTGCACTCGCCCAGGCCAACACTTCCTCTTGATCGTTCCACTGGGACTTGGCGTCCGGCGGCGGAGAAGGGTTCCTCAGGGTTATGGCCACCTCTACAGTTTCTCCAGCCAAGTAAACTCCTTGAGTTAGACGTGCAGTTGTCTCAATCATTGTGGACCAAAGAATTATATTGGCAGGAATGAAAAATGTCAATTTTTAACAGGAAGTATAAGTAAATGTAAGAATCTATTCAACTATCAAAAATACACTTCGTTTTAATGTCAGAGGGTTGCTTATCATTCAACGATTTTAGTATTTAACCAGTGAAGAGAATAAAAACTCGCAAAATGACGTTTATAACTTCAATATTTCACTACAGATATCTGACAGCTGCATCTCCTGTTCTGTTAGTATTCACATCATCTGGTATTATGTTATGTGGTATGATCATGCTGATTTACATTGCATATTGCTCTTATTCCCCCAACATCTCTGATCTCTTATGCCGAATAGCTTCTTTATAAGATTTTTATATAAATTTATGATAGGAAAAATTGATGCTATGAACTTTCGGACAACTTGTTTTTAGATTATGTATGGAAATAATTATTGCTGACTTTAATCAAGAAAAAATATAAAATTACATTAGATTTCAATATCACTAGTATTTTCCTAATCACGCACATTTAAACCCTCCAAATAATTCGTAAATTCTCGATCAAGATCCCTCCCACCTTCATTTTCATCTTCATTTTCTGGTTCCTCAAAGTCCTTAACTTTCACATCAGCATCTTCTGACACTCCCATGACCATGTCAGCAATTAACAAAATGTTTTCCATATTTGAAGACTTGCGAATATCTAAAGGTACATATTTGACGAGGCTGTAATCATCCAAAACTTTCCCGAGCGCTTCTGATAACTTGAGGAATTTGGCATTCCAAGGGGTCTCTGCTTCTTCTTGAAGGAGATCATGGGCATCAGGTTCCAGAAACCTTTCGATATTCTTCCTATCGCTTTTACTGAGGAGATCCATTTTGGTTAAGAGGTTCATGTGTGGTATTTCCAAATTCACCATTGTGCTCAAAGCGACCAAGGACCCTGCAATGAACTTGGCTCCATCAGTTAAAAAATGGGCGTCGATTGCAAAGATCCCACAGACCCGGAATGACCATTGTTCCAGTTGTTTCACAAATCGCTTCATCAGATCCATGTGGGTGTAGAGCTCGATTTGTCCAGGGCAGTCAAAAATGATGTAGTCTCCGTCGTACTCCTCTCCTATTTCTGGTAATAGCCATGATTCCAGGTTATCCATGAGGTAACTAGTTAACCACAAACATTAGTAATAATACAAACCTGTGATTATTTATGGATAACCTTTGAATAGTTTTGCAAGACATCTTCAACTTACTTCATACAATAAAGAAGTGCTCCATTAGGACCTTAAAATTTAAAAACAAACACTTGGTTAGTCCTCACAAAACCCTGTTGTTTATCAAAATTTAATTACATATTAGCACAAAACCTTACCCAACTTCAGTTCTTCATCTTCCATAACATCCTCCACCTGAATTAAGTTTCTGACATCGGCCAAAGGCTCATACTCAAATTTCTCCGCAGCTGGGTCCAAGTTGACAATCCTAATTGCCCTATTCGTAGCCTGAGCATGCTTTTCCAGGTAGCTGCAGTAGGTGCTCTAATTAATCAATTAAACTAAATTACACCAACAAACAACAAAAATAATAGCCAAAGCACACTGTTTACTTATCGATCTTACCTTGCCAGTACCCGCAGGACCCATTACAATTTGTGCGAATCGCATTCTTAATGATGATAATATTTAGTTGTCTAAAAACTGCTCTTAAAAATGCACTTTCAGGAAACCATCAACAGTACGCAAATGTCAAAATATACACAACAGCTTAATTACACACAAAATCAATCGATCCTGTTGAGACAGTAAATAAAAAAGGAAATTTTAATTAATTTATTTTTGTTTACTTCGTCGTAGTCCACTAGAATACTTTCTCACAAACACCAAGGGCTCCAAAGTTTTTTTATCTACTATTGTCATTATAAACCATGTGCTTTGCTGATCGTCGAAGAACGTTGAAGCTGTACATTTTTTTGGCTTGAACTTGATGCTATTGCTGCCGTATGCTGTGAATGAGATATTTGAGATGCATTTTTTCGTCCATAAGCTTTTATACACAAGTGTACATCCTTTGATACGTGCAGAATAGTAAAATCGTGCTTATATTCATTGATTTAATCACAAATATTATAACTGAGATGATAGATATGACTTTTGATGGTATATATAATAAATCAAGTTTCTAAAACTTGGATAATTGTAAAGTCCTAGTTGGTTAAAGATGGCCCCAACATGGCACAAACTTTTGGTCTCCGATTTTGCTGAAAATTTGCAGGATAATAGATTTTGATCTATAGATTATGAA
>JAQGAP010002569.1:0-14703 GCA_034697805.1 Orchesella bifasciata | reverse complement strand
ATATACGATGAAACACATTTTGTTGTGGATTAATGGATAGTAAAACTGCACAGGCAATCGGGTAATAAAACATTTTGTTTGAAATTATTTTTTTAGACAAACAAATATTTAGTAGGGAAAAATTAACTCATTTAATTATGTAGTGTTAGAAAATCCATGTATTGCAAAGATGTGATACAGAAGTAAACACAGGAGCAACCGTGTGTATATGTGGCGTAGTTTGGATTGCAAGAAAATGTGGTTCTTGTTCGCAAATATCGGAATCTGAGTCATGTGATATGTGATGAATGATGAGATAGGACAAAACTGAGAAGGTGAACGGAGAGATTCACAAGCGTTTGCAATATATTCATGCTACATAGAATTGTTGGACTCTCCCAGTTTTCACACAAGATCCTTCAAGTATATTGGTACATATATTCTTCCACAAAAAAAAGTGTTAAGCCTGCTCATCTTACATACACTTGTTTCACAACATTAACTTTGATCCACAACGTAATTTTTCCAGAGCGTGTGGAACAATTTCATGCTGTCATTTATTGTGACATGCAAACATTGTTTATATGCGTAAATAAAGTCAATAATCAGCTAGTCCGATAATATTGCAGCTGTATTTAATCAGTAGTAAGTATTTGTTACAATACGATGTTTAAAAAATTCGTTTGTACAAGTATGCAATAGAAATTTCATATTTTTAACAGGGAATCAAATGATATGGTTTAATTCAGTTCATGTCAAATTACATTTACTTGTGCGCTGTAAGAATGACGATAATTTGATCTTGTATAATCTCACGGGGTTTGCATTATCGTTACTTGCCTGGTTTTGACTTGTGAACGCTAGTGATGAGTCAATGCGAATTTGGATTTTGTAATGCATATTGCTTGTGAATTCTTTACTTACTCCTTTCTAGCTTCTTTCCTCTCTCTACTTCTACGTCTTCAAACATAACACGTAGGGTACAGAGTAGTAAGTAGTAAAAAAGCATGAAGGAACTCATGTTCATAAGCATTAACTTTCGCAAAGACAGAACAAAGTTGTTTCAGATGGAATTCATATAGATGCTTATGTATAACTATGTTTATAAATTATATAGAGAACTGAGCCAAAACCAGAAACAATTTCCACAAGCTCTGGTGTGCATGAAAAATGTATGTGAAATTCCGCATTTGAAATATATGCACACAAACGCACGCCGGAATAGTAGAAGTTTCTTGGCTAGCACAAATTCTAATTTCCACTTATGGTATTTTAGTCTGATCACCATAACACCATACTTAGCACTGTAATTTCTAATACTATGGATGCATGCAGGGATAAATGTAAAAATATCGCACTAAAAAATGCATGTGCGCTTGAGCAAATCAATATGAATCGTATAAACTATTTCATGTTACACAATCTAACTTTATTCATAACTCACAGGATCCTTGTGTGGCTTGGTAAGCTCATATGTAAGAGTAGAACGTCATATATCTTAATATTGTACATAATTTTCCAAAGCTATAAAATGTTCGTCCAAAAAACCGTTGCACAAGAGATGCACTGCTATAAATTTCGTATTGTATTATATTCACAAGGGTAAGATTCGTCGTTGTAATACGTTGACATACGAGGAATGGTTTATTAGTTGGCAGATTTCATAATATACAAAACACCAGATTGTAATACATAGAATACCAAACACAGTGGTATAGAAATTTTTTAAATCGGACTTTTATGCTATATGATTGTCTTCATAGATACATTTCAAAACGATTAAAAAATCATCACGTCATAATTCCAATTAGTCTTAGAGAGAGGAGTTTTTGAAGATTTAATTTGCACTTTGTTGAAATTCGAAACTTACGTTTCCAATCTCTTTTGTATTTGTACCTAAATTTTTTTTGCGGATTATTATTAAACTGAACATCACCTCCATTGTATTTTAAACAGTAGTTCAGATACATTTCACACGCGTTCAGTAAAAAGGGCGCAATAGATTTTTGTATTTTTTTACAAACTTGTTGTATGCTTTACATCGCCGGTAATCCTTTGCGTAATACTTAATTGAATTCACCTGTTCAAACTTCAAAGCTTATCAAAAACTAATCTTCCACTGAATGCAACTAAGATGTTTAAGGGATTGTTGCAGAAGTCTAGGGGTACCTTGATGCACCAATAACTTAAATATTAGTTTAGTAAATATTTCAATTCAGTAATTTCACAACAATAAGTTAAACTCAATAACTAGCTCAATTTTCATATTTTTTAGTTAAATTTTGTAATAGCTACCTTTCAACTAGCTTTATACAAAAACGCAAAGAAACTACTTTAATTGCTCATAAGAAAGAACTTAAAAACATAAGTTTACAATTTCCACAAAGGTTGAACGTTTAATTGTCATTTCAACAACGTCTGTTTTGAAAAAGAATTGAAACTTTGATCGGCTTCTTCAGACAGTACAAAGAAATAATACAGCATAAAAAGTCCTAATTTAGAAAATTCTAAACCACTGTGCAGAGTTAGGTATTCGATCCAAAGCACACACACCACCCTGCTTTGCATGGCTAAAAGATTGTACTATACTTCTCAAAAAACTCAAAAGGACAGATATTTGGATGGGATATGGGATTGAACGACTTGCTTGCAAGATGTAAATAATGTTGGGTGTATTCATTATCTACTCGAGTTGCATTGCCTCGCCCTTTTTTCCCCAGTCATTTCTTTGCAAAGGCAAAAATAATAAAAAGTGTTTGGTTCTTCTTGGCTTATTCTGGGTTAAGGTGCATTCAGGTGCATTTATGATAATTATTAATTCTTTCATTATCACTGAATTTTTTCACGGTAAAAACAAGTTAAACGGAGCCGAGTGCGTGTGAACGTAAATGTTAACGTATTCACGATTTTTTGGTGCAAAACTCAAACACTGCTCACAGAGTCAGCAGTAAATTCCATCTTAGATATAAATAATTCTCGATTTTGGACAACTCATCATTGCACATCCACCTTCCTTGTACTTTGATACTTAATAAAGAATAAAGTACAGTAAACAGTGTTCTTCCGCAAATGTTCAGTATGAAAGACTTCATTCACGAATGATAAACTATATTACTTTTCTACAGCATTGTTTTTAGTGGTATAAAAAACAGATCTGGAAACATGAATGATGACGAACTGATGATGAGTTCTGGAAGTAAGGTCGATGATGAACTGACGATAAGTACTGGAAGCATGGATGATGCAGCAAATATGTTTTTCGGCGAGGTTAGTGCAAATTTCTTTGACCTTATACAATACGAGTGTTGGTGGATTTGAATTTATAACTTGATATCTTGTTTGTAGTTGACGAGTAAAAATGAACAAGTTTTGAAACCGTCAGGAACAGCTGTACAGGAAACCGAGACCAATGCAAGGACTACAATTTCCAAAGTTTTCAGGTCACTAAAATCATTGAAGATTTTACAACCACGCTGGACTTTTTTAAAAGCACTGCGTCGTGCTGTGATGGGCGATCGTAGTATGTCAGTAATCGAGTGTCGTGTTCAAGAGTTGAGCAAAGAATCTATGTAATATGTCCCTATGTCCGTGTAGAATGAAACCAAATAGAACAACAGGAACTCGTTTTAAATAACCTTTATTGTTTTTTTTTTCAAAGATCAACGGGAGTCTTGGTAGACGTTAGGAGTTCAATGTTAGCACGTGATGATTCCTTCATTGATTATGGACTTCCAAAAATCGAAATTGAGTCAGAGAATGAAGAAGACTTTAAAAAAGACGTGGGGGAAGGGGCACCAATAGACATTCTTCCGGAAGAAGTATGAATCTTATAGTATTAAATACATTTTACAGAATTTTTTATACAGTGTATATGAACACACTTTTTTATCTATCTGAACAGATTTGCTTGGACATATTTGAAAAGTTAGGTTCTGCCGACATGCTGACTTGTCACAGTACCACTCACAAGTGGCAAAGGTGGCTTAATTACAAACGAGCCTGGTTCCTGTTTGATAAGGTAAATTAAGTACTAAATCGCTTTGCAGAAAATACCCTAGTTAAACAAATTTTAAATATATAGCTTCAATTATAGGTTGCACCGTTTCTTCTCGGAAGGTTGCAAGATCAGGATTTGCTGAACATACGCAGAGTATGTCACGCATGGAAGGAAGGTCTGGACCTAGCTAATCAATCTCATTTTTCCCATGTGATCCTTTATGGGGAACTTGAACTGGAAGTCATACCCATTAAGGTCAACGTTCCCAAACTTTATAACGTTTTCGACTCGCCGAGCGACATTCAAGATTTTCTAGATGACATGGAGTTTCACACTGGGAACCCGTTTCCAGGAAGAAATGTTAGGTTGATTTGTCATGACATCTTAGATGATGATGAGTATCCGTTTGGTGAAGAAGAGATGGAGGAATTCTGGAAAAATGCCACAAAACTGTTGGAAGCTTTTGGAGAGCATATATACTACATCACATTCTGCTTCTACGAAACAGATGAACTCGCGATTGATATGGATGAATTTCTTGACGCCTGCTTGCAGCGCGTCCCCAATCTAAGGAAACTTAGCCTCTATGGCAACACTGGTAACCTGACTCACGGTGACCTTGAGGTAGCACAATGGTTTTACAAGGATAACAAATTGCCGCGGTTTCTGTATTTGGAAAGTGTCACAATTTATACGGATACTCATGCTCTACTCCTCAAAGCAGTTTTGGAATCCTGTTGCGTTCCAGAAAAAATCACACGCCTGGAATTAAAATTGGGAAGGAATATCCGCTCACTTCCTAAGGCATTGTGCAACTTGATGCATTTGGAGGTGCTGATTCTCAGAACAGGGGCTGGCATTCGTGCTTTGGAGGGGTTCAGAGTCTTGGAGCGGCCACCCCCGTTGCAGCGAATACATCTTGGGTTTTTGAGATCATCAACAGATTTCTACAGAGTTTTCAGCTGGTTGGAGATCTTTGCAGGAACTCTTGTAACATTCAAAATGACGTCAAAGCTTGTGTATCATGCTGACGAACGACTGGATGTAGAAGAGCCAGTCATGGTCAACCTTCCTAAACTTGAGATTTTGAAGCTGCTTAAGTATGATGGGCCACTGGACCCTTTTCTTGGGCTAGCTGGACTGAAGACGATGAAAGTAAAATTTTCTACGCTGCGACTATGGGAGGGGAGCGAGGTTCCGGTTTACGGTTTTGTAAAACAAATGCAACGATCAAAGATTTGGATGTTCATTCCCTCTTTGCAAACACTCGTTATCTTTGCACGGAAACTCAACGGCAGTTTTTTTGGCAGGAAATATCATCGACTGATGGAAACCAAGAAAGAAATTCAAAAGGAACCTTTCAAACAGCAGGGAAAGCGGGAATGATGAGAATGACTTGAGTAGAATAGATTAACTTAAGTCAAGAAACCTCTGATACAGTTTATGTGCAAGTGGCGGTAAGAGTACTTTTAGTTGCAAACAATTTGATCTTCGCTTACTGCGTTACAGTACCCATTTCATTTTTTAGAGATCAACAAATGTTTATATCTGACTCGAATCATAATATCTTAAAATGGCAAATTCATCTTATCGTTTGTAAAAAATTATAGCAGAAAGAAAAAAGTTATTGAAGAAGTGGACGTTCACGAAAGAGGTGTGCAATATTTAACACTACGCTAGCGTGTGGGTACGAGAATTTACGTTAAAATCTTGTTTCAAGTGATATAAAATATGTGCCAAACTTTCGGGACAGAGTGGATCCGTGAACATGTCGAACGTAAGTTAAAATTATTTACTTTGGCTTCATCTCGATTCGAGAATGAATATGAAATAAGCGTGATTGGTATAAGAAACTTTTGATTTTTATTCTGAAAATTTTGTCAATTTTGAAACCAAATAAGACCACCACCAGCATTATTTTTACCACGTATTTCAACCACACTTAATTTGATTTGGAATAACCTTATAACCTTTTTAATCTGAACATGCAAAGATTTACAATGTTCAAAACAAATAGGACCAATTCCACATGAACGTAGTTTTCCTTGAGCACCATAATAGCACAGCGTTACATGTATTTCATTATTAATTTATTTTTAGATCCACCATAGTTTGGTTAATTTGAACATTGGTTAACGGCATGCACATTGAGGTCTAATAAATATAAATATACGTATAATACAGTTTGTATATACATAGTTGATTGTAAAATTGTTTTCTATCACAAAGAAAAATTCAAAACTAAGAAGAATCTACTTTGTCTTCTTCTTTGTAGGCTTATTGAAAAACGCATCCGTTTTTCTTTCCACATCAGCAAACACCCTGCGATGGTTAGGGTAGTACTCAGCTACCAATTTTTGAAATTCTTCAAAACACTCACGAGCATCGGCAAGCTGTTTCCATTGGGATTTTTTGAGTTTCTGAAAGAAAATTCAATTGAATAGTTAGACAGAATTTCATACTCTTAACCACCACACTAATATTATACAATTTGTAAGTTTAGTACCTTATATGTTAAAAACGCTTGCAAAAACATTTGCCTAAAGGCAAACATAAAACTTCGAATACCAATGAATGGCTCAGCCTGTGGCATAGTGAGTCGAAATCGAATACACTTCAATGTATAGGGAACTTTATTTTTACCCACAGATATCTGAAAAGAGAACGCAATCTGTTAAGCAAACTTCCACGTTAAACATAACTTCACATATTAAAACAAAGCTACCATATATTTTTGGTGGAAACCCCATCTCATGGTGTAAATATTTTTCAGCCGATAGCATTCCATCATAAATTTGCATGCTAAGGGGAAGTGTCGTTCGTTGTAAGACACCAGCTCCCAACTCTCAGAGTTTTTTTCTGGAGGAAAGCTTGCAGCAGTTTTTTGGATGTCGGCCTTTAAAATGCAGAAATTGCACTTCCACCCACTCTCAACCGTTGGCCTAACATCTAACGCAGGTGCGTGGCAAGTCGTGTGAAAATATTTGTCACAAGTACGGCATTTGACAAAAACATCCTCTTGTTCGTGTTCTAGACAAATGGCACAATGTATTCCAATCCGAGGAGGACGTTGGGGCTCCTCCATTGTAATTCCTATCCCTTCACTAAAAGTATCTAGAAGTAAAAAACACCAAACATTAAGTTTGTTTTAATTCTAACTTTAGTTTAAGTTTCATAGGGTTACCTAGTATAGTTAGTTTGCGGTGCCTTCCCGATCCCACTTTTATATTTTTCGGGGAGCTTGGACCAGGGAGTGGGATATCTTTTTTTCGTTTTCGTAATTGTCGCACATAAATGTCATCAGTAGATAATATTGAACCACTTCTTCCTGTAATTTCTGTTGTGCCAGAACTTGAAGCAACCGGATTGATTTCCACCTGAGATCCGTCTTCAATGATGGTGGAAGTAAGAGTGTTGTCACAGCTCAATGAAATGCGAATTCTTACAGGTGTGCGTATTATTGCAGGTGATAAATGTGGCATTTCTGCTTCTTCTTCAGCTGGAGAACTAAAATAACAGAACGTTCATTTCTAACACTGTTCTAACAAAAATACGGAAATTTTAAATTGATTTTGTTCTGTGATCTGTTTCGTACGCATTATTACTCCTGACAGTTTCCGGTATTGCAGCAAATTTTCCATATTCAACCCTGCCAAAATTTTCAAGGCCTGAAATAGAAACAAAAATCATTCACTCAGCATTGATATTTAATTAATCACGCATAATTCCATTTTGTTAAAAATGGCGAACCTGTTATTTGATAACCTTGCACAAATCGAATATGATAATCCTTTCCCACGAGTTCATCGTATTGATATCGGATGCGTGTGTCACTTTCGGTGAACTGATTTAAAATAGGCTCATACAATCTGCGTTACGAGGAAGTAAAAATGTGATATTAGAATAAAAAAGTTGTATTCTAACCTGATTAATTTAATACTGAACTCACTTAACGACTTTGGATGCACTAGCATCATCACGGTGATTCTGGATTTCTTCAACGACATTTGAAACAATGCGAGACTGCGTCTTCGCAACACACACTTCATCAGATTTTCGGTTTAGGTCATCTAGCTGCGATCTAAATATTGTTTCTACGTCTTTTTTCAATTGATCTCCTTTCGCATTCAACATTATGGTCACCCTGTCAAAAATTAAAATTGTAACATTTTGGGTTGCAGCGCTGCCTTATATTAATATTATAAAGCAAGCACCTAGCTATTTCAGCTGCTATTGAAGCGTCTATATTTCTATCCACAGCACGCTTCTCGAAAATTAGCTCGTTACGTTTCTGCTTCAAATCCTTATTTGCATTGTCACACTTTTCACGGAGTTTCCTTTAATCATAAAAGTTAAAAAATCAAACTAAAACATTACAGGTTTAATTAATATGAGTTAAATAATTATTGTAAGTCAAATTATAATACGTTCGCACATACATTGCAGCCTTAGCTTTGGTCCTTAGCAGAAACATATCATTTTGTATGCTCCGAATCTCATGTACAGAGTGGTCATCGGTTTTAATACACTCTGTACATATCTTTTTGGAGCAATCCAAACAAAAACTAGTCAGGTTTTTGTCAGTATGCGCCTTGCACTTCCGGCTACTTTGTATTTCGTTTTCAACCAGTTCTCGCTTCTTGTGCTCCACATTATTTTGAATAATGTGAGAATGAGTAGAAGTAGTCACTGAATGACTCTACAAAACATATACAGATTTAGAAACTTTTCACGTTTAAGGTTATTTTTTTACTTGTTCATCATAACTTCATACCTTCTTGCAGTCTTCACAAAGGGTCTTATTGCAGTCTGGACAATGAGCAACTGCCGGTTGTACCAGCACACAATAAGTGCATATTACCAGGACACTCGAGCTGTAATCAGGTTTAGTAATGAAAACCTCGTCCAGCTTTACTTTCCTGTCGAGATCTGTTTTCATTACTGGCAACTTGCATATTAAGCAAACCAGCTTGCCATCTGAAATTGTGTAAAAAAACTTTAAGTACGCTTAAATTTTCGTATTTGTTAGTTCCTTATCAACTTATCATTCTTGTTATCATTTGGCATGACACAACATACCTGCCGGTTGCTCGTTCTTAAACTTATCCAAGCAACCTTGTGAACAGATTGAATGGAAGCAGTTAAGAGAGTAAACTGCTGCTGCTTCGTTTACGGGACACCCGTAAACACATGTTAGCCATGGTAGGCTCGTTGTATTCTGAACACCTGTAACTAAAATCAACAGAGCATTAATTAATCTCGGTCAATGAAAAGTTTTTATTACTGGCGGAACGAGTACTAACTAAATCCGCAACGTATTATAATTACCTGTGAAAGCAGAAGACCTTATTCCTTGACCGTTTTCGATTACATTCACTCCATTCATTTCGAGTTGACACTGCATATTGAATTTAACATGCAGGCCCTGACAATATGTTCTGGTTTGTGGTGAGCTTCTGACACTGAAAACTAGCACTGATTTCTTCTCTGTTTTCTTTATACGACAAACATAATGGGTTTAAAAAGTTTGCAGCGGCTTACCTAATAAATGGTAATACTATTCTGGACATAATAAAAAATATTGCAATTAAATCACTTCTGTTCAAAGGGTATGAGCAGCTATGGTTTATGTGCAAAATCAAAAGAAGGTCTTAGCGCCATCGGAAATAAAAAAGAAATTAGCCAATGTGATGCATACACCCAAAACATATTTTTGCGTGCATTGGAAATGCATGTTGAGTTTCGCTTTGCTATTCTACCAAAGCTCAGCTTTGACTTGGGGGACAATCAATGTATTACGTCAAGCTAACAAACATTCAAAGTAAGCTATTTTAATCAAGTCAGTACATGTTAAACTATAACATATCTTCCTTGATGACGTAAACGATGGTGTGTTTAGTTTTTATTTTACTCACCTCACTCAACTCGCTTTTTGAATTTACATGTCAGCTTTACTGAACGGAATAAGTACTAATATTTAGAAAACTCGTAAAGTACCAGACCAAGCAAGATATTTCAAATTGAATTAAATTTTCAAATAAAAACGACACAAAACTGGTGTTTCTGGGAAAATAAAAATTAAAACAAATAAATTAGATAAAAGGTGTTAAGCAAAACCTTTATGACGAACTAAGCTGAATAACGGAAGGTTGCTTCAAAAAAAATTATAGCAGTTCAAATTTTAATGGACGATAGTCCTTACAATTTTACATCTTTTTGCTGTGCCAAATATGTCAATTTTGCCCATGGTGAAAGTTGGAACCCACTTTCACCAAATATAAGTACAAAAGTAATACCACGTTTGTGACAAGACGTTTTATTGAAATTTCATGAAACCTTTTCTTAAGTGTGTAAAAACGCTTTTTATCAACGTAGAACTTTAACCATCTTTTTAGCAAAATTTTAACATTTTCCCTCTAATCCGTTAAGTTTGAGCTTAATTTGTACATAATTCCGAAAGTTATTTTTATTTAAAAATCTGTTTTCGCGAGGGCTAAAGTTACAAATTTTTCCCGCCTTTTGGAAATGGATTTCGAAAAAAAGTTGATGTCCTACTTAGGGAAATCGCTTTTACACGCTTTAGAAGAGGTTTCATGGAATTTCATTACATCATCTTGTCACAAACGTGGTATTACTTTTGTACTTTTTTGAGAAAGTGGGTCCCAACTTGTACCTTAGACAAAATTGACAGATTTAGTACTGCAAAAAGATGCAAAACGGTAAGGACTATCATTAAAATATGAACTGTTGTAATTTTTTTTATGGAAATAGCCTTCCCCAATTCAGGAGAGTTTGGCACATGTAACATATTGTTGTAACATACAAAATTATCCAGGATCAATTTTTCATTAACCTTAACTCATACTGCACCTCAAGACCTTTTCGTGGTAGTTCTGGGCCTGAACTTCTTGCACACTAAATAGTACTTCTAGGACTCTTTTTTGGAAAATATGATTCTGCCCTCCACTTAGTATAGATAATTCTCAATTTATATGGATTAATATATTACATTGTACAAAAGTTGTAAATCGACTGACATTGAATATATTTATTGTATTTTTGGAATTAGCTTAAAACTAAAATATACCTTTGAACTATTGAAGCCGTCAACAAACCATTGATGTACCTCTCTTTAAATTCAGAAACTGATGTTACTTAAAACATTTAGCCCTAGAAATGAATACTGAAAAACTAGCCTGGAATGGGTAAACTCGTGGAAGTCCTATTGGAGGTTTTTCCAGAACATTCCATGATGCATTCGAAGAACATTCTAATTCGAGGAACTTTAATTTTGTTTGGAAACTGAAACACCAAACGTATATTTTTTGACCTTGTAATTGGTACAGCGTAGATGCCCTTCTAATTTCTAACCTTACTTCCATACTTACTAATCTGAAACGGATAAATCTATATCCGGGTGAGAGTGGGGAAGATTTTCGGCATCAAGGAGGGAAAAAAAGGACCTGCCGTCCGTTGATTGATGATGATGATGACGATTGATCGATAATTTTTGTCCTTTTATATGATTTATCGAGCATTTTACTAGGTTTTTTTTTCGTTTAGCTCACAATATATTAAAGTCAGGAGACACGACACGTAAACCATTGTATTGTTTTATGGATAGAAACACTTACGCTTTTAATCCATCCGTCATATTTCAGTGGTTGGCTAACGCTTAAACGCTGCATATCGGCGTTGTGTACAACAATACTGGCTTCGTAACAGCTTGAGTAATATTAGCAATTTCAACAATGGTTTTGAGGCACTTAGGGGTACAAATTAGGGGTATGTTTTCCATTCGTGGGTCAAGATTAATCATTCACAAAAATTGGTAAAAAAAGAATGAATGAATGGTTAATTGGTGTTCATATTATCTCGCGTTTGCGAGATATATATTAACAGACAAATAAACGCAATCAATAGAACGTGACGTGGCATGATCTGTAAGCCAAGTTTAATCGTGGTGTTAAACTAAAAGGGAGATCCGTCAACTGAAGACACAAAATATAGCATGACGCACTATGTGTATGATCCCTTAAATCCATTCCGTTCCCCTATTATCATCAATCATCCACCTTTTGCTTTCTGAGCGAGTTGAGCTTGCAGTAAGTAACTTAAAGTGTTCCGTTCAATCTTACTCTCTCGCTGCGTGCAGTGCATGAGCAGATTTCCCGTTCCCCTCTGGATAACATCGCATAACGTTCCTTCGTCTATAGCACATCTTTATAAAAGCAGGAAATAGGTCAAGGGAGTGATGCATTTTCAAGTTCAAGAGCTTTGCCGAAGTTCAAGACAAAAACGAGCTGGCCTACATTCATTGCAGATCTGTTTTTCTGGAGATGACGCAATTAAACCGCAGCTGCAGCTCTGCTTTAAGCGCATAACGCTAGACATGATGTACACCATTAATTATTATGTAGTAAGTCTACGTGTATTTTGAACCAAAGAAAATTTGAGTCTGTTCTGTTTTTATGCATGTTTAATTATACAATGAATGTAATCAGGAACTGTACAGTTTGGTGAGGCATTCATGAGGTATGGTATGAACACAGTATAATATTAGATATATATGAAGCATGCTCACGCTGTGAGCAGACAGTATCATCCATTTTCGGCAATGGGGAGGGGAGGAAAGGGTGGTACTGAAACTAAATGCAGAAATGTTTTTTTTTTGCAGTAATTATGAGACAATGGCAATATCCTTGAAAGCGTTTGGATGAATGTTATTGACTCCCATTTTCAGCTCAGTAAAGTTCAGTTCGGGGTATCAGTAAAACGAGCAAGTTCCTTTTACTGTATGCCTATGTGTCAATTTTGAGTAACCTAGCATCACCATATTACTTACATTGACTCTCCAACCGTATGTCTGTACGCTGCGAAATTTGCATTGTGGTGTGAGGAAGGGTAGAGATATTATTTGCAAAGGCATGCAGTATAAAGTATGTGCAAAACCATAGGAGAAGGATTGCAGGCGTAATATTGAACCTGAATAAGAGACTTGGAGCGTTGTGTGCACTCACATCTCACACTCACTCCTCATTGCTTGTTTTGCATAAGCCCATTTGAGCCTTTCCTCACTGAGTTACCTCCTAAAACATTATATTCTCCATCTCTCGCATATCTATGAAAAAGCAAGAAATATGTGGCGTGACGCTTTATGTATGTAAATCATCCAGCAAATCAGTTATGTGCCACATCATCATCAACATTTTTCGGTCTGAGCGATTAGAGCTGTACTAAGCAAGCAAAAAGGTGAGGGCGAGGCAGAAAATTGGTCAGAGACATGATAAAAATTCAGCTGCAGAAATGTGCATTAAGTGCAAGGGCTTTGGCTGACAGGAATATTATTTTTAAGTTTAAGATGTCACTGTGTCACTTAATGCATCAAATTTATTATCCTTGAACCTTGACGTACATGCACTAAGCACATTACAAGTAACAATACAGTACAGTAACCCGAGTCATAAACTATGCATTTGGTAGAGGCATAAGCTATGAACGCATTTTAGGTGTAGTATTATCAACGTGCTGAATAGACTGGTTTGCTTTATACCCAGTAGTGCAAATATCGACTCTTTTTTCACGTTGTGAACAGGCAGGATCTTTCCATCTTCGGTGGTGCGGAGGGAGGTAAGGGTGGCGTTGACTCTCATTAATGAACTATGTGCAATGCGCAAAAACACGATAAACTCAGTCGCCTGTTTGTTGCTGACGTTTAGTTTTCTGCATGTAATGACAATGTCAATATTCTAAGAAAGCATTGTGTCTGACTGTAACTGACTTGGATTCTGTTTTTCAATCCCATTATGATTTATGATAACATGCCAGTATTTTCAAATTTTAAAACTTCCATTTTATATTATAATTTAAATATTGAAAGCGGAAAAATCTTTCGTTTTCAGTGAAGTCTGACAATACAGTATGCATTCAAAATATGAGTGCTATCTATTAGTAAAAGGAAACGAATATAACATGCTACATGTAGCATAATATGGATTCAATGTGCAAAACATTCTTGTGCTCGGTAATAAACGTAAATCACAAGTAAAAGCAACACTAATTCATATTTCTGATAACACTCAATGAGCTCATTTATTTTCCATTAGCTGCACTTACAATTGGAATGAAGTGTTTTTAATTTTCGAATCCAAGGAGCTTTTTCTGTCCTTCGGAAATAAGGTCAGAGATTTGCTGCATGATGTTCAGCTCCTCATATTCATTTTCTATTTGTAGGAGTGCTGTTTTATGTCGGGCTGCGATTCTAAAATTTATAGAGTGTGCAAAACTATAAATATCTCCTTATATATTAAAGCGGAATAATAGATACAGATAGTTCTAAACCTATAAATGCCTTACCTTCTGGCCATTCTCAAAAGCTGCTGCGTCATCACGAAACCTGCCTCTGCTGCAACACGACTGCACAAACCCATCAACCCATCTTTTACTTCGGAGCTCTTGCCTTCAGCTAAAGAATATTTAGCGAAAATCTGGTTGGCTGAACAGGTAACAAGTTTTGTCTCAAGTTCCATTAGCTGTATGAATACTTCCCAGCCAGCCCTTTCTTCGGGTTTTACCCTGCGGTATGCATCCTTAACATCGATTATAATGTCATTCAATTCCTGGACGGCAGCCTGGTACGAGGCCATCTTAAAAAAAAAAGACAAATTTTTTTACCAGACAAATTAGATTTTTGAAGATAATCTTTCCTGTAATACATTTATTAATAT
>JAQGAP010002568.1:0-14704 GCA_034697805.1 Orchesella bifasciata | reverse complement strand
GCTGGGTCGGGAAAAAAATTGGACGGAGTGGGCTATCCGGAGCGCTCCTGGGTACCACTTTTCCAAGCGTTTCTTGCACACAAGTCCTTACCCCTTATCTTATCACCCGTTTCGATCAGTGTAGTTATCATTATCATCACCAGCAAATCAGATACTATCCATGATGGACAAGAAATGGGAATGTATTTAGTTAACAGTCCAAGAGAGCGACTCTTTCCCCGTTTTTAGTTGAAGTTAGTAATTCCTGAATTGAATTACAAAAGGCAACAAGCAAATTCACAAATAGCATGCTAAAGAGTTCAACAGTACGAAGACTATTCTCAAACCCAAAACCTGATATTTTATTAAAAAGTTAGTTTAACTAGCAATTAAGCAGATTAGAGTTGAACGGATTGTTGAAGACTACTGTAACAGCCCGTAGAAGCATGGAGCAGCTCCTTTCGTCGCCACACAGCCATCCCATCTCCACCATGGCTATCTGATTTATGCTGCTGACCAAAACTCCTAACCTAACTAACGAGACCATCTGATCTGAAAAAGGTGTAATTCAATTATATATTTCATAACTTATTTATAACCTATTAATTGTCATCAATGCAGAGGGTCGGGAAGTTAGCCTAACCTAACCTAGTTAGCGTCATACCTGATTGGGAAGATGAATTCAGCCTCTTCATTCACCTTTCCCACAACCACCATGTTCAACGCCAGCAGCACGATTCCCGAGCTTAAGCTAAGCTGTTGCTCATTCTTTTGGAGGAGGTCATCAGTTAACTCCTTACTTTGGGGGAGGTCGGATCGATGAATGAATGAAATAGGAATCATTAATGAGAGAGGCAGCCGATTGGTTGACCTCGATAAAGCACCGAATATTGGGGAAATGGGAAACTTGTGCTCGCCGCCCATGTCGTACACAATCAGACTGGATTCTATGTACCCAAACGCTTCTCCATTGAATAGCATGAGGTACACATTTTCAGGGTATTCACAGTACCAAGCTGGTCTTGGTCTCGAACACTCGAAGTTCCATCAATCCTGGCTGCGACCACGACGACTGAATTATCTGGGCAAGACTCTATGAAATTCAACAGAGAGGAGGAATGAAGCCACAATACTCTGATTTCCGAGTGCATCACAACGAACTTTGGCTGCGCCTGGGTTCATGTCGAAAACTGCACGTATTCGAATGCAAATTATTGATATTAGATATTGATGATTGAGATTAGGGGTATTGATGGCCGCGAACATGAAGACTTTGAGTTGAGACGCACAAAGGGACCAAGAACGAGCAGTGTCATTCACTGGTCTATTGAAGCTGTCGCGGAAGTGCTTCAACAGCTTTTCGGACTCCTTCTCGTTATCCAACAAGAAGACGGGGAAATGGAGGTTTTCAAAGAAGACGGAGTCAGTTACCACCAGGAGCATTCCATTTATGACAGCGCTCGGGGTTGGTGGCGTTATAAATACATAAAAATTAATTAAAACTTAAACATGAAACAATAGTATTATGTTTATACTTGAAGAAATAAACTGTTGCTCAGCTCACCAACGGAAAATTGATAGGAAATGATCACAAGCTATTGGTCCCTTCTACATCATCATCGATACGCCATTGACCATCACAGAATCCCGGATCTGGTGTAGTACTGACCCCCAGAGTAAAATGCTCAGGGATATAGAGAAGGTGAGCATGACCCAATTTTCAATACACAATTCCAGTGACAGAACAGAACAGAACCAATCACGGGTGTTTTGGCAAGGGTAGTAAAGCTAAGCGGTCACAAATCCGACAAAACCTAGCCTTAAAAATAAATTCATACTAGAAGGCATAACAAGACGCTGATGATTTCATCAAGTCAATTGTCAATTACTATCGAATAAATCTGACACATTTCTAACATTTCTAACAAAAAGTTTAAAAGTTAATATGATAATAATTATTATTGTGAATTATTATGGAATAACAATCTTCATGGACGCTGGAGGTTAACATGGATTGAGTTGAAATGGAGTTCACCCCAGCTGATTACTCTCTCCCATTTGGATTTGGAGGTGATAGACGAGGAGAAGTTCAAAGTGAAACCGACCCCTATGCACGCATTCTTTATGCTCTTCCAGCAGTTAGCTACGACCGAGAAGGAAATGTACTCAAAAAATGGAATGCACAGAGGAACAGGAACAATCTAAAAGGTAGAGGAAAAAGCAGCTTTTCGAATATCTTTGTAAACCACTGGACTGGGCATAAAATGCAAGAAAAACCGATGTAAATCATGGACAATGGAAAAATCCAGCTGGATCCCTTTCCCTTTTGTTATTCTTATGAGACTTTGCTAGAGTCAGTGGCTGAGGGTTATTCCAAGCTGGATAAGCTGAAAATGAGATAAAAAAAACGAAGATAAAGGAAGGAGAAGAGGCTTACCAGAAGGATGATTTGTATGAAAAGCATGAGAAGGCTTACATGGAATTCAGGAAGGATGCTATTCTTGGAGGAGGTGACTATTTGTTTAAGAAATTTTGCAGAAATCTAATTGTATTGATACGTATATAAATGTATAATAAAATACATGTATAAAAAATTACAGTTTTATAATATTCATAATAAATTCTCATGATAATATTAGCAAACATGCCATAAACCAACATAAAAGAATTATGTTTTAGTTTCCTGAGCATTTGATACGTAATGATTATCCATCATCGTCACAGTTCTTTCCTGTTTGGTAAATCCCATAGTTTCGCGATCATTTTCCTTCGCAGTAGGCTTGATATTAGCAAGTGAATTACTCATGTCAATATGTAAGCAAAAAGATATTGAGTGGGATTATAGATGAATATACATGGATGCACAACGCAAAGGGAGAAATACCATGCAGATATCTTATTCACCATTGTAAATTTTAGTAGGCATAATTTATCGTCAGGAATGTCTCTCCATGACATCTGAAGGGCCACATAATCATCCGGAGAGCAAGGTATCAACAGATCAACTTCAATGGGGATGCTCGTGTCCCCATGATGATCGTGTCCCGTGATGATAAGATGAGTTCAACGTTATCAGAATAAGGAGTGAAATGAGAAAGAAAAATGAGAAAGAAAAATGGAACTATTGGTAGTACCCATTCGCTCTCCTGGTAAACATCTGGAAATCACTTTCGTTCAGTGCATTCGGCTTGCTTCCAATATTAATTTTTAACATCTCTAATCTGGCAGGTTCTTCAGGAAGTGGGATGTATATTTTTTTCTGAAAACAGCTCATAACACCATAATCCAGCAGCGTCGGGTTGCTAATGACACCCACTACCAAAACATCTTGATTATCATCATTATCAGATTCCATTTGACCCACAAACTCGGCATTTGCTTTCAGTACAGCTTCTGACTCTTTGTCAGAACTAAATATAGAACCGAGTTCATATATGAAGATGATTGATGGCTTTTTAGCTATGGCAAGCTTAAAAAGCTTACGAACAATACGAGCTGACTTTCCAAGTTCCTTTTGCCAGTTGGAGCAGAGAGTGGATGTAGTGATGGAGAGAAATGTCAAATTAGGTAATAAGGACGCAGCTGCTTTTCCTAGCAACGCCTTTCCATTTCCTGGTGGCCATGGAAATAATAACCCAATTTATACTGGTTTTACAGTAATTACAATAGGCTGAAATAATAAACTTTACTTACTCCATACAACAAAATCTCACTCCAAGGCCTGGTCCCAGTAAAAACGCTTGGGAACTTGACTAGCATAACTACGGCTATTTCGAGATCTTCTTTTGCGTCTTAAAGGCAAACGACATCAGACCAAACTTTTGGTTTCTCAGTTAAAATTGCTTTTCTAAGGCTGAGTCGCACTCGCTGTCAATTTCGCAATCTCTTTGTCCATTTATCCTGGAATACAAATAATATTTTGATGCAATTCGTATGTATATGTAGTTGCAATGAACAGAGCTGAATTTTTAACAAATACTTACTGCAATTCTTCACGTTCTTTTACTTGCTTTGCCTTTTCAGCCTCTGCCTTTCTAGGCCATAAGAACTGCGTTTTAATTGCAATATAACGCTATAGTATCACCTCGTATTCTTCACTGAGAGCTTCTCTCTCAGTTTGATTCTTTGCTTCAACTGCAACTAAAAACATATGACATACATAGATTGGGTGTTAGTGTCCAATAATTTATCTTTTTAATGAAAAAAAATCACAGAAGAATATAGTTCACTTACACTTTACTTCTTCCAGGTAATGCTTCAGCCGAAGTAAAAACAGCTTGCAAGCCTCTATAGCATTTTTTCGCAATTATTAGGTGTTCTATTTTCGTATTCGTACGCTGGCTCCACATAGTCTTTGTCTTTTTGTAAATTTGTGCTGGTCATTTTGAATGACAGGAGCGTTGAGTGATTTTCTGATTAAATTTTTACATTCAGGGAAACCAATGTTTCACTAACTAAATGATAAGGAGGGAAATCACAACAACGTAGGCAAGAAATTATACAGAACACAGAAACAAGACTGGATTCCTATCCGACTGAATATAAAATTATTTCTGATACTCTTTCTGAAACTGAGCAGGCGACTGTCTTGGCTGAAATGACTTTCTAGGAAGCTGTTGGTTGAAAAATGAACAGACAGAACAGACAGACAGAAAGTTGTGTGTTTGTGCATGACATTGTTATGCATTTCAAGTAAAGCAGCTTATTTTCACCTTTTTTCTTGAAAGGGCAAAGAAATATAGGGATACTTCTTGCTAATAAAAGTACAGTTAGAAAGTATACATACAAGGAACAGCCGGGAGACTACCAAAACTACATGCATTCGCACTCTCATACCGACTGAAATTAGCACGTAATTACCCTTTTTGATGGAGACAGTTTCAATGTTATTCAGCTCATCTTCATTCGATTGGAAATTAACCTTATCAGCACAATCATTTATAAGCGCCCAGCGTTGCATCTGTTCTAAAAAGTAACATGGTGTTGCTGGAGTTTATAATTCTTTGATCTGACGTGCTTTTGTTTTTGCTTCAACTCCATCTCAATTCGATCCAACTCTCGTTCCCATCTCCGCTGTTGTTTGAAAGCTTCATAATATCCAGAGACTAACTCCCATCATCTCAACATAGTTGAACTTGGCCCAAAGTTCAAAAGGAAGCTGGCCGTTGCTCCCAATTTATTGCAAAAAAATTGTCACAAATTGTCTTGAGGTATTTTGAGAATATCATGTAAAACGAACAACGACTTGAGGTGACCCTGAATTGGTAAATCTACAGTTATAAAATTGGATACGAGTGAAAATGACTGTTCAATTGCTTCAAAAGGATGCTCATTATCAGGAGTTATAAATACTGCACTTTCCATCATATTTCACTGAACAATGACTTAAGTTGGTGGTACAAAATATGCACTGACTTTTCTAACCTGATGAATAACTCCTGACAAAATAAAAGCGGTGCCCACGACTCATGTGACGAAACTGAAAAAGTAGACCAAGCGCAAGGCTTCCATTGGCTTCGGAATGAATAGTTTGGCTTCCACTCCAGCAATTGGTTTGTCGTTTTGTTCATTTACCATCCTTGGATGTATGAAAAAACTGCTCAGGATGTAAAACTTACAGCAGACAAAGATGACCAGTAACAAAATGGCCAGAGTTATGGTCTGAAACCACAAGCTAAACCAAGTTTTAATGGAAAGGAAAGTTTTCTAATTATAATTTTTAATTACAAACTTAAAAACCAGAAATTATGATTCGACCCTTACCAATTTACAGCAGGACCCGGAGTTGTTGGGTCAACTGCACGCCTGGGTCTCCAATAATTGTTCCTCCTGTAAGGCGTCATGTCAAACTAGATTCGAAAGATAGACTTTCCGGAATTTACTCGTTTTTAAAACAGAATATGGAAGAACTGAAGGACTAGTTGAGCTGCAGTTGACTACTCAATTCAAATGGACGAAAAAGAACCATCATTGGTACATATGATGAATCACGGCCTGCACAGAGGAGTAATGACTTCAAATCAGTGCATTGTTCTTGAATTTTAACAGAAGAGGCTATAAATCACCAAAGCAAGTTCCACCGATTGGTATTTTTCACGTCTTTCTTGAAATAGTGGTAACCTAAATCTCAATTATCCATTTCATGACATCCTGGTATGTAAAATGAATATTAATTATATGTAACATTTTAAAAATCATGACGTTATCATAATTAATTATCATAAATCTGTAAAAAAAATTGACTGTTTTGCATGAAAAATGCATTTCTCACGATACCCCGGACAAAACTTTCCGTCTTCATAAGCTGATCCTTCAATTCTAGGTCTCCAAAGAGCAAGAGCAATAGAAATTGAGGTCATGTACCAACGAATGTTCAAGTAGTTGACGCCTGAGATACTCAAGCGGTAGGTCATAAGTAGAGAATAAAGAAACACGAATGAGACGGAACAACAGAAATGGATATCTTGCCATGGATAAATATGATTTGAGTAAGAGATTTTATTTTATGCTGCTTCAAATACAAAACACAAATAGAAAAGTAATAAACTGTTTCCTATTTGCTACTCGTTTCAGTTTCGTATTATCGGATATTACGGAATCGTTTATTCTTTCCATTCCAAAGATTCCGTGATCTTTTCTCATACGAGTTTGGAAATACTTCAGGTTCGGAAACAGTTTTACACAGTCCTCCTGCTCACACTTGAGCATCTCTGTCCCCACTAAATGTTTGATGGCCAGATGACTTCAAAGCCGAATGAACAAGATTATGTTATTTCAAACAACAAGCGGATGATAAAACCTTCCCACATTTAAACTTTAATTTAATTTAAACAAAGCACCAGATCAATCGCTTCCTAACTCTGTCCATGTGCCTCTTCAACATGAGTCTTGAGCGTGTCTTCCCCCCAACCCTTTTGGACACAAGATGGATATTTGCATTTGAACCTAGAGTTTCCACCCCGATGGAATCTTAAAATGTGGATTTCCAACAAAAAATTGTGTATGTAATTCCATGCCACAAGAAGGACATTCTTTTCATATAGTTGGACCATTATCTTCCTCATCAACGAACTCTGGATGGGAATCTTGATAGTGACGACGCATCCCATTCACTTCGTTTGTTATAAACCCCCCACAATTCTGATCAAAAAAATCAAACCATATTTATTATAAAAAAAACCCAAAAGACCCAGAAGGTTCTGTGCCAACAAATTCAGTCAAATAAATTACCGTGCATTGGGCGACCACCCCGTTCTCAGCCTGGCAGAGGTTCGATTAATGATTTCCTTGTAGGTTGAGCGATTATTCCCCAAAAAAAGAAGGAGGGCTTCCATTACTTTCTTCTCATCGTTCATGTGAGACATCAAGTGAGCCATATAAGTCTCCGTCCAATACTGATGTATGGTTTTCCGCAGATATCACAGTATTTCACGCCAGACAGGATCCTCTTTAAATTGTAAGGCTTGCCGATCTCCTTGTTGTAGTAGCTGTTCATTGTTAATATTTCATTGATAGAGGCTAAATGTTGGACGAGTTGGGAATGGAGACCAAAATTTTTGAGAGCTCCAGGGCCGAGTTGACACTCATGTCATTTAGAGTGGACGTCTATGTAGTGCTTCCGGAAAGGGAGACGATGCCTCTCTTTCCTGGAGAAAACCCAAGTCATGAAGCACCAAAAAACCACACACCCATTCCGCCCTCGCAAAGCCATCCGCCTTCACATCAAAGGTTTTTGAATGTGCATCCGTGGAAACCAGGATAGGCAGCTCTTCATTATCAAAAGGGTGGAGAAGAGGTTAACCCCTTTTGGCGTATTTTCTTTGCTCAATTTCTCCATTTTAGCCGAGTCAGTAGTAAGGGTTGTCGTTAGTTTATTTACATAGGACGTGTAACAACACGAGTTGGAAGATGGAAACTTATACTTCAATTAGAGATTGTTATAAAAAAAAAAAAAATAGGCCACCCTTCCGACGCCGCATTAGACTTACACACATCAGAAGCGAAAAAATAACAAACGAGAACGAACATGGAATGACGACAACAAATGTAAATGTATTGAAGCACAACTCACAACCTATCAGACAAGCTGAAAAGGAAACTCCAACCAAAGTTTCATGTGACTGCCAGGGAATCTCTGGTGAGAAAACTAGCCAAAAGCCGGTAAAGAGGAAGTGAGAGAGAAAGCAAAGAAAATTGTAAGCTGCTACACAACATCGGAGAATGATAAACATACAAGCATTTTTAGGACATTCAAGACATCCTCAGCTCTGGGAATCCGTCGTTGGAACTCATAATATCGTCATATCTATCTGAAATTTATGGTACCACCTCAAACTGAACAAGTTTTCAATCAATAACAATAAATCAAACTAACGTCATGTTTTCAAATCCATATTTAGCAGTCTCACTTTGTTAAAACATATTGTAACAAACTATTTACAAAATGAAATTGGAGATTTTCTTGCATAAACTATTTAAAACTGGAAAGGAGACTTGATTTCGCGTGCGGAACCACACCAAATTGCTAACTAACAGTTGAGGAAGGCTATGAGTCAGCTTCCGCTTCCAGAAACCCCAACAGGTCCAGGAATCGGAACTGTGTACAGAGCCCGGTAGATTGGTTCATACTCCCTCAGCTACTGCGTCATAAATCATTCATTTACTTTGACAAAAAATCACTTACTCTTGACCAGGGCTAATGCTTTCCGACGCCAAACCTGGGGAAAAATTGAATTTTAACACTCCAATCTTTTTTACACAAATTTCATTTCAAGCAGGGTCCCTCCGACGGGAGATGAGAAGGATAGCTGCAGAAACAATATAAGAGTGACAAGAACAACACTGCTGAATGACGTACTCACCAGAGATATGATGAGTGTCATTGCAGTTTTTCCAGTGGATGAGAACATCAATATGAGTTCGCAATGGGATAGCATTTTTGCAGGATTGGATGTACTTTATTCATCTTTTGATTCAAGCGTTCCCGATGATGATCTGACTAGTTATATAAGGGCCTTGTGGCAGAACTACATATGAATGATATGTGTGCAATTAGATGGCGACTAATAAAATAATAAGTTGGGTTTGATAGAGAAGAATTTATTGAGTAAATTTTACAACGATTTTTAAAGGGTTTTTTAGAAAGCAAGCGTGTTGTAGCCTGGTGGGTCCCACTCTCTCTCTAACCCTTTTTCTCCTTCTCGGATTTCTTTCCACCTCCCGAAGTATCATCCTCCTTTTAGGGCTCCTGTTCTGACGATGCGGACCTCATCTTCCTGACAGTTATTTCCACTTTCTTCCAACCCCCATCCACATTATTCTTCTCTTTTGGAGGTGATGGGGCGGGTGGTGAAGGTGAATGCCTATTGGCTGCTCCTACTCGTCTTCCAGCTCCAGTATCCTGCGACGGTGGAGATCTAGATCGGTGTCTGTCAATTGTTATGGAGGAAGGCCTCTCTCTGTCATAAGATCTGAAAATCGACTATTCGCTCCACCTCCGGTGGCACTTGAGCGTTAATCATCGCGTCTTCGAGAATCCATCGGCAGTGGAGAGTTTCCATCCCGACGAATCTGGATGGGTGAGCGCGATATTCTTCTGTTGTCATCTACAATCAAAATTCCGGTCTCTTCCCGCACCACCTCGATCCCCTCATCTTCTCTCACGGCTCCTACGTCTGGACCTGGATGGAGATGTCCTTCAATACTGGCGGCGGTTCCCATCCTTCTTTCTTCTGACTGATGACTAAATTATCTTCTGACTGACCAGCAAAAAATAATTTACCTTCCAAACCCCATTTTAATGATAATTTCTTTCAGAATTTTAATATTTAACATGTCTCCTGAACTATTTTCTCGTTTTACTGCTGAAGTGCAAGGACTAAAGGCTGATTATCCTTATCCATATAATCTTTGAGCTTATCACTGAACCGGCTCACAGACTTCTTGAGGGTTTCTTTCAATATTCCCAGTCCCTCCTGCGTGATTTCATTTCAATGCAATTTTTGCTTACATTTTTGCTCTTTATCTGTGTAATCATCATAGTGTCATAATTTTTAGTTCATTTTTAATTAATTAATTAGATGACAGATTAATCACATAATAATTCAATTCGACCGATAGAAAGCGCTACGTACTATAATATTTTTAACTAGGAAAAGGTACTAACTTAACAAGGAAAAAGGGAACTCATCTGTCGTTTCTTAATCTCTTCATGTTTACTCTAATGAGGATCTTGTGAATCCCCGTGATCCCCTCCTGCGCTGATAAGAGCATAATGTCCCACTTATCCACTGTGAAAATCCGACCGTTCTTCCCATCAAGAAATCCCGTCAAGTTCCCTGATCTGAATGCGACGCCCATCCGGAAACTGGTTGGCTTTCTGTTGATAATTTACCATGAACTCCTCGATAACATCATCCTCCATCCCCAAAATCTCCTCTACCCGCTTGCTTATCCAAGGGCGCATCACATCCAACTTGACTTTTGACATGTCCACCTTTTTCGTCAGGTTCTCGCTAAATCGCATCTGCTTCAGGACCTTCTTTTCCTTACCATTGAACAGATTATCTTGCACCGCAGATGTGTCCTGAAATCAGACAGAACTAACTAATCATTTAGCCAATCACCATAATTTTAATCTCATTTAATTTGGTTTCACTCACCCAAAAAAAAACCGGCGTCAGCCATATTCTAGGCCAATTCCCACGTTAAAAATATCAGTATTAACTTAAATGCACAATGGTCTACAAAACGAAAAACTATGTGGAATGTTACTTTACATGTTTACTAACTGAATATAACAAGCATAGATTCACATTCAAAATTAAAAATATTCACTATTTTTTTCTTGTTGTTTTGCTGCCGATTGTCTCAAAAAAATAGCGTGTTTGAAGGAACCGGAGAGAAAAAAACCCGATGGTCAAGGGAATTCCATTTATTTTTGGCTATCTATCAGTTTACACGGGTATGTAGGTTTTGCTGCTGGAAAGCGTAAAAAAGCATTAGTGAGAGCACACATGGTTGAACCCAAGCTGTTATACAGTAAACATGAACAGGATAATGAATGAGGCTTTGCCCTTTCCCGATTCTCAAGACTCCAAACATACATCACGTAGAATATAGTACATACATTTACACACGTCATTTAACTTTTGCAATACAAAACAGCCAGCCCATCGGTATCTGTTTTGAATGATAACCACCGTCATGCTAAATCGACAAGAGTGATCAACCAAGTGCCTACTATTATTCCCTAAGACGAATACAGTTCAGCTAGACACATACGTCAAACTGAATATTAATCAATGTGAATTGTTAACGAATTTGAAAACATCATATAATGATCATGTTAAGATAAGATTACCGAGCCCTTCATTAAGACGTGTGAAGTTATTGAGGAATGGTGGAAGCTTCTTCTAACTGACCTGATGGAGAGAGCTCATGACAGGTGAAGTGATGACGATGAGAGTTTGAAATTTGACTTTGATCATAAGCATCTCACCTCAAATATGATGTGCAGAGGGGAAGATTATCATCATTGTGGGGGGCTACCTCATTCACATGAGGGTGACGATGATGGTGTTATGCCAGAATTTAAAGAGAGGAGAAGCAAGGAGGAGGGGGCTTCATTCAGCAATCAGAGGAATCAACCGGTGGTTACCTTTCCTATTTTTAAAGGGAGGAAAAGAAGATGGCTTTGGAAGTGGATGCCTCCTTCTTCAGCATCTGGTTGTGGAGGCGCTCTCACAATCAATTTCATCAATGTCTTTCTAGTCTTTCTCCTACTCGTGGTTCAAGTGCCTTTCACAACGTGTAAGCAAATTTCCTATCAAATTTCCTACCAAATTTCCTACCAAATTTCCTACATAATTCGAGCTAGTTTAAATAATTTATTCGTGTGCTTTGATTGTTGCAGAGAAAGGTTCCAATCATCCGTCCAATCAACAATCATCATCTTCTTCGACATCCCCTCCAAGTCGTGTGCTGGTCGGACACTGAGAGTGAGAAGATTCAATGCAGCTCTTTCAATCAGACGGCGACACAGAGCGCTAACCCTCCACTTCCGTTTGGAAATAAAAAGGTACTTGTGGATAGATAATACAAATAATATTAAATGAGTTTGAGCTGGAATTTGTAACTTAAAACTTTTTAATTTTAGACGACAATCGTATCAGCTGGTAACAGCGTACCAGCGGTACCAGAATCTAATTAGATTTAGATCTGAAATATATATATAAATTGTTATACTTGTGAATTATGATTATGACTTGGAATGAATTTGGATCAGAAAAATGTATATGGATTTATGGATGAAATGGAAGATGTGATATGATTGCTCTTTCAGTGTGTGTTATTGCTTGGAAACCAGCTATGTATTAGTTGAATGCAGTTAACACGTAAATAAAGTCAATACAATACAATACAATACAATATCAGAAGCAGTGCTAGCGCCGGAGGATCTCGTGTGTGACTACGTCACTGGAAACTTCTACTGGACAGATTCGGAAACGAACAGGCTGGAGGTTGTATCCATTTATCCTCCTTTTCACAGAAAGGTTCTCATTTGGGATGATATTGATCAGCCTAGAGCTTTAGCACTCGCTCCCAATCTCGGGTAAAGACCTTAGTATTTTTACTTATCTCATGATTTTGCTTACTTATGAGCGGATATTTAATGATTTACCTTTAATTACAGCTACATGTTTTGGAGTGATTGGGGAGAGCATGCGAAAATAGAGCGAGCGTCGATGGACGGCACCCTCAGAAAAGTAATTGTTGATGAGGATGTATTCTGGCCGAATGGCATCGCGTTGGACCTCTTCCAGCAACATTTGTACTGGGCAGACGCCAAACTCCATTATATTGGGAGGGTGGACTTTGAGGGCGGTGGCAGGGTCGTAATTAACAGGGGCGCGCCACTACATCCCTTTGCTCTTGTTTATAGCTCGGGATTCCTCTTTTGGTCAGATTGGAGAACAAAGTAAGCCTGCAACTTTTCTCTTTTTAAACATGATTTTTGGGTTGAAATGAAATTATAAGAATTGCTTTGTGTTTCTCATCAGTTCCCTGCATGTGATGCGCTCCGACGGGAGCAACTGGAAGACGCTCACCACCAAGCAAAACATGACCCCGATGGATCTCGCCGTTTACTCCGAGCAAACTCACCCTACCCCAGTCTGGGGCTCTCGGAACCCCCTGTCTTTCCTCAGGCTGTTCACACCTGTGCCTTCTCCACTCCTCCGCACCTTACTACAAATGCGCCTGTCCAATCGGGATAAAACTCCTTCCCAACAGCACAAGCCAGTGCTCTCCCCAAATCACAAACTTTCTTATCGTCGCCAGTGGCTCAGACATTCGTCGCATTTCCCTCGACACTGAAGACTTCACTGATGGTACGATTCCGCTCTCTGGAATTAAGCACGTGCTCGCTATAGACTATCATGTTAAGTCAGGCTACCTCTTTTGGACTGATGATGAAGCGACTCGCATAAAGAAAGCTAAATTGGATGGCTCTTCCCAACAAATTGTTGTCAAACACGAGATAATTCACACAGACGGGTTGGTGGTTGAGTGGGTAGCCCAAAATCTGTACTGGACTGATGCAGGCACGGATAGAATTGAAGTTAGTCGCTTAGATGGCTCCTTCCGTAAAATCTTAGTGAGTAGGGGACTCCAAGAGCCACGTGCAATTAGCATTGACCCTGCTAAAGGCTTCCTGTTCTGGAGTGATTGGGGGAAAAAGGCGAAGATTGAGAGGAGCTTGCTGGACGGTTCGGAAAGAGCACAGGTTGTGAGTGAGGATATCTATTGGCCTAACGGAATAGCGTTGGATCTCCAGCTAGAGAAAGTGTATTGGAGTGATGCGAAAGCAGATAGAATTGAAGTTTGTGGATACGATGGCGGCGGAAGGAGAACAGTTTTGCAAGAAGATTTGCCACATATTTTTTGGAATAGCTTTGCTGGGAGAGCATATTTATTGGACTGATTGGCAGCGGCGGAGGAGTTTGGAGCGAGCTGATAAGCGTACGGGACAGAATCGCAAGACTATCAAAGAGCCATTTACAGATCCGATGGGGATCAAGGGAGTGAATGTGGGGAAGGGGGAATGTGGAACGTGAGTAATCCCTGCAAAGCTGCGAATGGAGGCTGTGAACATCTCTGCTTTTACAAGCCAGGAGTGGGAGAAAAAGAGTATATTTATGCTTGTTCTTCCGGCTATGAACTCAGCTCTAATGGAAAATCCTGTTCCATTCCCGACACCTTCTTGACCTTCTCCAGGGATAGAGATTTGCACAGAATCAGCTTCAACAGAACGGCAGCAAGTAAAAAAGCAAGTGGAGATGACAGCGTGGGAAGTGTAGATGACGTTATTCCCGTATCAAAAGTTAAAGCAGCAAGTGCCCTCGACTTTGACACTGTTGAAAGCAGGATTTATTGGAGTGATACGAAAATCAAACCATTTTCAGAGCATTTATGAATGGTTCAGAGACGGAGAAAGTGATTGAGTTTGGGGTTGCCCACCCAGAAGGAATAGCGGTAGATTGGCTAAGCCGCAACATTTACTGGACAGATTTGGAGAGAAATCGGATTGAAGTGGCGCAGCTGAATGGAGAGCACAGAAGAACCGTGCTTTTTGGACTGAGGTGGACTCGCCCAAAAGTATCGTGCTTCATCCAGCGAGAGAGAGGATGGATGTATTATACTATGTGGCACACTCCAAAACCCA
>JAQGAP010002567.1:0-14713 GCA_034697805.1 Orchesella bifasciata | reverse complement strand
TCCTCAGATTACCCAGCGACCACACATCTAACATAAAGATGCTCTAAGATGCTTTTGGATGCTTTCTGGTCGCCCTATTTATTATCAATCCAAGAAATATCTATTATGCAAAAAAATGAACTCGACAAACTCACCAATCCCACACAAAACGTGGAATCATCATGGTTTTTGGAAAATGGAGCATCGCGAGACGTTGTGGAACGCATCCCAGTCAGTTCCTCCAGGAAGATTCGGAAGAACTGGAACTCTTTATGACACAATATTTTTGGGAATCTGAAGCAGTCCCTCAAGAAACTTTTCACAATAACGTTTGGTGCAGAGTTGTCACCTTCAAAGTCAACAACGGTGCGAATAGTAGAATCGGGAGTTTGTATATCATCTTCATCCTCGCTGCTGTCACTGGAACTGGAAGTGTAGTCGTCACTTTGAGCTGCCATAGTCTACACCAAAGGCCGTTTCTAACGTTGGAAAGGCAAACATATTAATTGTGAATTGTCATGAAACTCCATTTTAATTAGCTAACAGCCCGCTTCCTCTCCCTAGAAGAGTGCAAGTGATATTATAAAGTAAACGCAACTTTTTCATCTCAGATGTACACTGAATTGTAGGGGGAAAATTTTGTGCTGAGCTCAAATGGAATGCAAAGCAATGGACAAAAAGGCAACGAACCCAAAAGCTTTGAGGGGATCTTACTCTGTGTACATTGTAGTCTATATGTATCATGATGTAGAGTGTGCACCGATCATATCATAAAAGTGTATCTAACCGTATCGTATGCTTTTGCTTGCCTTGTTGGATAGAAAGAAGTAGCACACGAATGGTGAACGCACATATACACAGCGACAAAGTTGTCCCTAGTGTGGTCTCCTTCCTATCTGCTTTTGGCTTACGAACGAGTAGAAGTTACTTTAAACAGAGAGTTGTTCTCGTGTAGAGTTTTTGGGATGGATGTCAAGAACATTTTGTAGACGAAATCCTGAGAACATTCACTGCTGTTTGGTAGGAGAACGCAACAAAAGGATAATTCGGCCATGAAAGAAGTACAGACTTCGATGCGGACTCGTCGTATAATACCCCTAAAATGACTACAGTGTCCTTACAATGTATTAGTAGAAGCTAGACCAAGTTTTTCAAAGAGCTACTAGTAAAATCCGAGTTGGATTATACTTACCAACAAACCAACCAGTCAGTAGATTAACAAAAGAAGTAGTCTGTCAAGGAGGTCTGCTCTGTCCAATGAGGTCGGTATTTGTAACCTAATACTAACCTAACTATATCAGTAATGTCTTTACACATACCTCAGAATCAGGCTCGATTAATCCTGTCACTGCAAATTACGTGTGCTTAAGTATTTCTTGATGATCGGTTAAGTTATTCTTTGCCAATGATATACCTCCTGTTTGGGCAGTTTCGATTTACTGATGAACAACAGGTAATACACTGCAAAACACAAAATTATGTTTGCTGTTTGTTCACTAACAATCTTGGATCTAAGATTTTCGGATAGATCAGCAAAGAAATGACGTTCAGTCGTTGCAAGAATGCGAAATGGAACGCTTCGTTTACCACAACTGTTCTCACTACAGAGCAAGTTGAGAATGAGCTCACTACCACTTCTACCTCCTTTTATAAGCTTGCGCTCGCCGGAGGAGTCAAAACCGATCTGATCAAGAAGTGAGGAAGTCTGTGCAGGTTTTTTGGGGCTAGATTGAACCGTACTGAACTTTTCGTTTTCGGGACGTATTTTTCCAAGCCTAATGACGAATACTTATACTAATGTTGATATGAATGTTGTGTCTGCTGGAATATCCTGAAAGAAGCGATAAGATTAAAGCGTTGTTGCACATTCCGGAAAAACGGCGCCACTCTTATCAAAGAGCCCTCAAACAAAACTTTCATTCCATATTCTCATTTTAGATTTGCATCAGACGAAGAATTAGCTTAGGAAACCGAGCTGACTTTGCATTTAGGTTTCTTTTTGGACTCTAAATCATTAACTCGTTTTAATTGAAGTTTAGTTAATTATTGTGCATTAGCGTTTATTATGAATGGGAAACCTGTGGTAGTTCCTGATTGTACCCTTTATATGAACGAATATTGCAACGAACTTCGGTGCGACAATGCTTCTTAACTAAATTTTAAAAATCTTAACTAAAATTAACTAGAAATGTTCAGTTATGGTAAAAATTACTAATAGGATGAAGGCAGGTTAGAATAGCTTTGAAGAATATGTAAGAAGTATGGAGATAGTTGTACTGGAACAGGTGTGGATTAGAAGTGGAAACCTCTTTTTCCGCATTTCTACACAGGTCGATCCTAACTTCCACTTCCACCACTGAAATACCGACGATTGCCAACTACGGAAAGTTGGTGTGCAAAGAGTTGGAAAACAACTGCGAGAGAAGTTGTCTCACCCTTTCTGTTTTATTCTCAAGGTTGGCCAGGAATGCCTTGTTGAGTCTATGGAAGAGTCGATTTTGTAAAGGTTTGGTTTGGTTTACTGTATAAAATGATCCCTTATCACTTTGTGTTACACTCTTTTGGATCTTTTAGCTCTTTTCTTGCATGGTGCTCTATAGATTGCGTCGTCGACAATTTTGCTTCATCGTCGAGGCCGATGTAACTTATGTGCCTTTAAAGTCATTTCTGTTCCATACGAATAATGTGTGGTAAATTACTTTCTTTATTGCAATCCTTAAAGATAATTTCTGTAAGCTTCTCCGACTGGAAACATGCATTGGTCAAAAACAGCTATGGTACGGTACATCGAATGACAATTAGTAAGAATCGATAATACAATGTATATCGAGACTACATATTATTAAAACAAAAAATCTAATTGCATACTACAATTTGCTAATAATCAAATTCCAGTATCGTGTTACGGGTCGACAATTACAACAATGACGATGAGACGAGTCGAGTCAAGTGGAAGTCAAGAACAAATTGGACATATTGCTACTTCAGTATTTCCGACGTTGCGAATTGACAGAATTATAAAACTAATGTATTTGTAAAGCAAAACAATAAAATTACACAGTCAAAGCTTGATATGACTTGCTGATCAGCTAACCTAACAGTACAAACATACAAGTTCGCATGTTCCAATTTTTTGAGTAGGCAGATACGTATAAAAATCCCGAAAAACATTGAAGGAGCTACTACTCAATCCCAACATAGGCAAACAGCGGATGGAGTAATTATGATTTTGCACGATATGCATGATAAAACACCAATGCGTTTAAACAAGCTTACAACAGCATAAAAACTATTTATGCTATGTGTCAAACACTTCTAAAACCACAAAATAGAATCACAATCTTGTTTTATTGAAATTCGAAGATAAATATTGGCATTAAGTGGTTATGTATAATCAAAATATCTTAATACATAACTCTATAATAATCACAATCACGTTCAGCACATTACAAAATATCAATACACTTTGGCTTTCCATATATGTTTACCTAAAAACACGCTTGCTTCTAATGCCCAGTGAGAGCTAGTATATAAAATAGGGATTTTTATACAAAAGTTCATTTAATAGGTATCATTGCTTGGTGCTGCCAAATAACACTCTCGGCATTAACAGAACCGCATAAATGAGAAGATAAATCAGAAGCCAGCCGTATTGTTGTTTGAAGTGGAAGGAAAACTCTTTCCGAAATCTGGGAAGAATGGCATTGTTCCATTTACGGCAAACCAAACGGCAACTCATTAAATCCTTTTTGCTTAGAAAGTAGACTAGATTTCTCAGCACCTTTTGGGGTATTATGAAACAAATGAGAAAGTGAAGCATTTTACATGTCAATGTCATCATCTTTTATAAAATTCTGAAAATTCTGAGAGAAAGAAAGTAATTTTGAACTCACCACATCGTTGAGTAAAGCATTTTGGATTCCACCGTTCTGAAAATATTAAATTAAGACTTTCATTGGCCATCTTTTCAATCGCATTTTACAAAAATTAGCACGTCCTGTTTGATGTTTGCAGTAAGGAACCACTAGGAAGGCTAATGCACGATATGGAAAGTCAGTACGGTTCACGTTTCATGGAGCAGATGAGAGTGAGATACATGAGTATCTCATTAAAAATTTATATGTTGTGATTAATAATTCGTAACAGTAAGCACCTCTTCTGGATCCAAAGTATATTTCAAATTCGATAACTCCCATCTCAGATCAAATATTTCCCTGCTTTGGTCATCCAACTGCTTTTGCAAGTCATCGATTTTCTATGAAGACAAAACCCAATATACTTTAGCAAAAACTATCGTATCATTCCGATAAATCACTGATTTTGGTAACGATGAATTACCGAAGCCAGTCGACTACTCTCATCCAAAGATTGTTTGCAACTTGTTGAAGCTTGATGAAGGAACTTCATATTTGTCTATTCCAACGGTTTTAATCTAATAGAGATTACGTCCACACAGGGAGTCAAAATGTAATATATTTATGATGAAACTTTCACTGTCCGTTCACATTATATAAAGTTATGCATAAATTTTGCATATGCAGTATATACACGCGTTTTTCACTGAATGTTTAACTACTGAACACGCCTTCTATGTTCAGTTTCCGGTCAAGCTACCAGAACAACCCTAAAGGTTAGGTAGTGTTTAAATTCGACCATCCCAAAATTCAATGAATTCAAAACTGTACTGCTGTCTGTAACGCATGTTGTGTAGTTTTCATCATGATAAGGACAATGCGAAATTACCAAAAAAAGAACTGCGTTTGTGCTTCCATTCTATTTTTATCCCGTCACAGCACATGTATGCATATTATGAAGTTGAAAACATCCGTTTTTGCGATGATTCGATCGAGACACCCTTCCGTTGCTGTATATCGCATGAGCATGCGACGTAGACTGAAGGAAACATGTTTGAAAACAAACTAATAATGAGTCGCGTGTCTTCGTAAACAAGTGCAAAGCATGTCCTTCCATCGAGGCCTTAGCAGTTTTCAGTCTGTCTCCCACAACGAATGCATTTAAAATAGATTAGCAATAGCGTACAAGACAGCTCGAACTTCTATTATGTAAAAAGTTACATCGTGACGTGTAAGAATATTTAAATTTAATTATTAAATATACATTACAATTTAAACGAGCCAATGTTTCTGTATCTACTAATACTTATATTTTAACGAAATGCCGTGAAAACAAAATGAGCACTGAAGTCATCATTTTTTTAACCTGAGTCAGTTGTGTGCATTTAAACCTTTCTGAAGCATCAACATCATATCAATGCGAAATGCATTCTAACAGGAAGTCGGATTTGAAGGATTAATTTGCACTATTTGCAGTATGTTGCCAAACTCAGTTACAAGCCAAATCTTTGCATGTGTGGTCGCTTATGTCATAAACGTGCAGTACAGAGCAGAAACGAGACAACTATACGGATACGGATAGGATTCATATGCATATGATACGGAATGAAAAGTACATTATACCAAATGCTCGTCCCAGCTGGTTGTTTTGTTGACAGCGGTGCAAATATTGACTTGTTGACACGACACAGACTTCGGTTCCGAACTATTGATTGTTATCAACTATAACTTCCTTCTTATCGAAGCTAGGGTCAGTGATACCTTTCCGATACTTTAGTTAGATTAGAGGTATGCAAATCAGATAAAATGGATAAAGTAAGACCGGCGGAAGGTCAGCAAAGCCTGCAACAAACTGTTAACGGTGTTCTGGAGTTAAGGATAGCATCTGATCAAGTAAAATATAGTGTTTTTATTGATTAACTATTATTTATGTTTACTGGAAAGAATACTAATTTGTACTTTGGACATCCTCTTTAGAAACTTCTGGATGGATTGGAGGAGTTATCCAAAGTTGCCGACACTGATGAGCTTATCATCCCTCCCAAAAATAGGAAAACGCATCGTCATGATTTGAAATCGCTGATTCAACGGCAGCATGTTGGATCTTATCGAAATTTCTTGTCGGAGTTCAAGGAGGTTAAGGATGCTGTTGGAACGTTGCACTCTGAGCTGGGAGAACTTAATAGGATTTGTGGGGGAATGGCGAACAACTTGTGGGTTAGCAAACAAAACTCCAGGAACCTGATTGATGAGATATCCAAGTTGGAGTCGGAGAGAAAGAAGTTGATTTCGGAGAGAGATATTGCACAGGCATATCTGAATGCGTTTCAGCTGAATGCTGATGATTTGAGAGTACTAAGGGGTACAGATAATCAAAGTGGCTTGTTGAGTGAAGAGTTTTTTGAGGTGAGACAAAATTACATTTAAATAAAATTCAAATGGGAGCAATTGGTCATGTTCTTTCTTTATACATTATAGGTTTTTGAGAAGATTCAAAAGATCCAGTCAAACGTAGCAGTACTGTTGAAAATTGGTCACCAAACTACAGCCGTTGAGATTATGGATCAAATGGGCTTGTTTCAGGTATTTTACTGATAAATTACGTAAATTAAATTGCATTTCGATTAGCATTCTCAACATTTTCATCACGTTCTATGTTCTATATAGGAAACCGCTTTAGAGAAAATTTATCGATGGGCCCAGCTACATTGCAAAAACGTAGAAAATCCAGACTTGTCAGAAGTTTTGAGCAAATCATTGTCTTATCTGCAAATTCGGCCAATGCTCCTCAAGTAAGTGGGAATAATGTCAAACAAAAACCTCGTCATTTTGTAGTGTAATGTTAAATGTTAATAATTGTATTGTTATGCCTTTTTAGGTATGTACTGGATGAATACTGTGCCCACCGACGTTCACTTGTTGTAAGAAACTTTATAGATGCCCTAACTGGGGTTGGAAATATTAAAGGGATAGAGTTAATTGGAAGTGCGGATCCTGCTCGTTATATTGGCGACATGCTTGCTTGGATTCATCAATCTATTCCTGTTGAAAAAGAAAATTTAATGATTCTTCTGAAGAAATGCAATAAAATTGGTAAGGTCATATATTTGGATTGGATCAGATTACTTTCGCAACGATGAGATTAAGTTTAAAAAATGCTTGTATCAATTGGTTGCAGATTTGAGTGAAAAGATTTCAAATGCTTTAGCCACAATAATAGACGGTGTATGTCGTCCTCTGAATGTACGCATGGAGCAAACAATTTTGTCGGGTCTGGACTGTTCGGTTATGAATAGAATTGACATAAGAATTCAGTTCTTTGTTGACACTCTGGAGCAGGTTAATACAATTTTAGCAAAAAGAGAAACTGTTTTGAAATTATTTTAAGATTTTAACATAACATTGGTTGTGGTATAATATTTTAGGTTTTGCCTAGTAGTAACCTGTTAATTACCCTCCGAGAATTGCAGACTCTTTGTCATCAGACTTTCATAAACCAGCTGAAATGTCAAGTAAGACTTTTTAGGCGAATACTTTATCGTCATAACCTTTACTTGACTTATAATTTACATATTATTTTGAAACCCGTTTCAGGTTCAAGCGGAAGTAGGAGAGTATAGACCACCTGGTCCAGATTTAACTCCATCCTCCAGCATTGATGCGCTTATCACAGTGCTCCATGAAATTTTGCATGATACCACAGACGCCTCCCCGCAGCAAGTGAATATCTTGATCCAATTAGTTGTTCCTCCACTTGTCACTCAGATTAATGATGTTGCCAACCGCTTGGGATCTCCAGATACGGGTGTCTACTTATGCAATTGTCTAAACCAGATAATTCAAAGTCTTGAGAAGTATCCAAATACGGAACAATTACGAAGGTCATTGAAAGGCCAGATTGATATGAATATTGATCGTTTGTCAGCGGAACAAAGTGGCTGGTTAGTGGCTCAGATGGGAGTTACTCACATGTTTACAATTCTACAGGAGAAAATAGAGGATCCGCTGTCAAATGTTCCTGGTATGGATGCTGCATCATTGAAAATCTTTGTAGTAAGTTTTACAATCTTGGATACGTTGTTTGACATTTATATTGCTATACTCATTAATAAAATAAACTTATTTTATGTGACACTTGTGCATTTTCTTTATAGAACAAACTAGATAGTCTGATTCACAACCCAGATTCTGTGCTGCTGCCCCAGATTTTACATGTTATAGATCCACAAACGAAGACAATCATTCAAAAGCAAAGTTTTCGTATTCTGGTGGCTATCTATAAGCAAGTATATGAGGCAGTTATTGAGCCAAAGAACGCATATCCCAAGGATTTACTTAATCTGGAACCGGATCAATTGGAGAAATCTTTGTGTGGATGATACAAGTAAATTATCCTGTTTAAACGTTTATCAAACACATAGTTGCTATTGGTGGGTGGGGTGTAGTCAATAAATATTACTGTACTATTTATATAAATGTGAAAGGTCCATAAAGGTCTTGCACGTTGCTCTTCTGGAATGTGGCTTGTTAACATTAATCTACATACAAGCTGTGATATCTAAATGAATGTAGATAATAAATACACACATGAAATTACTGAGCTTGGGTTACTGAACGAATGGAATGATAAATGTCCATGTTTTTGTTTTCCACTCTTGAAGTATTGAACTGCAATCCATTATGCGTTTCATTTCGTGGTGTTTCTATTCACATGATACTTGGGGTGACTCATCATCAGTTTAGGCCTTATAACTTTAGAACATAAGTTGCATGTGACTTCAATTGCTGAAGCTGATCTTGGAGCATTCAATCCCATGGAACTACTCTGTTAAGTTATACGATTTCAAAACCTCTGGTTTTTATTTTTTTCTGTTACCGACATTGTTGATTCTGCATTCAACTGTAAGTAATTTTCATAGACAAATCATACCAAGTATAATGGGACATCGTTTGATTTGTGATTGCAAATAATTTCAGGCTATAATTAAATCCAGGGCGTATCTGACCCGACATTCAATCATCAAACATGAGTTTTAAACAGAAATTCAAGGAATGCGTCAACTTTTTATTCTGGCTCTTGCTACTAGTTTTCGTTTCATGGTGGATAGCAGGAATTTGCTTTTTCCTGTACCTCGTATTGAGTACTTTGTCACCTTGCATCAGCGACCTGCAATCCTTGGCGGACAGAGCTTTGGCTGGAGTGATGTTTCCTCACAAATGTTCCAGTAACATGGTGCAAAGGCGGTCCTATACAGCAGTATAAATAAACTCAAAGTGTTGAAAGTTGAATAACTAGTCTAGTATTCTTCATTATATATTGCTTTAATAAGCAACACGGGTGAATCGGGAATTAGTTAAGCTGGTCAGTAATGTTCCGAAATGCAAATTTTATACCGATTGTATGCGTTTTTCAAAATATTATTTTCTCAATAAAGTCGTGATACAATTATTAACTTTTAAAATATTCTAGAGTTGACTTTGTTTTATTCGCATTAAAACTGCTGGGTTCAATTTGCGTTACTAATATTTAATTTATATAGATGAATCTTTAGATAATGAAAATAATACATAGACAGGTCGTAAGCAACAATTTTTATCATTTGACAACATTCTGTCATCTGCAACGCTACTTTTTCGTGGTGGATATTCTCTACTCCAGTTTGGTTTGCTCCGTGGCGGATTTCCTGGAACTTGAATTTCACTCGCATAATCAAACTCATTTGATTCCTTTGAATGTGAAGAAACTGGAGCAATCCTCGATGTGAATCTAGCAGGCTCGATCATTTCTTTCTTAGAAGAACGGCCTTTCAAAAGGTCTATGTCAATTTGAATGTAAGATGACAATTGATCCTTTGCCTTTTTCGCTACCTTGTCAAATTTTTTGTATAGATTTGCTTTCACTCCAAGATTCACTGGCCTTGGTTTTGGGGGTCCAGTCTTTTTCTTCTTTTTGCCTTTCTTCTTGGAGCTTGTATAAGTTTGTGGGGAAGGAGCCGGTACATTTTGTTGCTGCTTATCCGGTGTAGCCGTACTGCTCTGCGTATTTTTCTGGCTTTGTGTCTTTTTATTGGATTCTGTGTCATCCTGAGTATCATCTTCCTCCTCCTCCTCTTCTTTATCTTTATCTTTGCCTCCTCCAACAATCAGCTTAATATTTGGAGTTTTTATTGAAACCCCTCCTTTCACCTTGCTGTATCCGTAAGAAGCTAAGCCGGCTAGAATTGCTTTCTTCTTGAATTTCTTTTTCTTCTTCTTTTTAAATGCTTTCTTTTTCAATTTTGCTAGAATGATAGCTTTCTTCGCAACTACTGCTTTCTTCAAAAGGATGACTTTTTTTGCTGAAAGGTTCATGTAACATAATAGTCATTTACAACTTAACATCATTATGCCCTGTCAGCATCACCAATAATGAAAATAAAATCGAACCTGCCAATAGTGTCCGATCACCTGAAGATTCAGGAGGGGGTATAGTCGTTTCTCCGCTTTCTTCGCTTGTATCCTCATCGTCACCTTTAACGTTTCTATCAAAAAGTGGGAACGGAAAGCCCGGCCTAGGCAAAGTAGGGAGGTGAAAGATGTGAGGTGGGGGCATGTGAAAATGTGGAGTGAATCTCTTTATCACTCGGTGGGTCTGATTCGGATCTGGATTCCATATAACGCCCCCTAAAATTAAGAGTACATGCACAGTGAAATTAAAGATGAAATGCACCATTAGATCAAGAGATAAGTATTTTAGTTTCATTATAATTAGCAGCTACCGGTGGACTTTGTTCCAGACAGATTCTCAGGTGTTGAAATGTTCTTACTAAACTGTGACTTTGACAGGCTGTCATCTAATGAAAGTACTGGATATGAAACTTGGAATGCCTGAATGAAAAATAGGGCTTGTATCCCATTGTTTCGAAACAGAAACATTTTGAACTATATACTGACCTCTCAGAACTTTCGTTTGACACTTAACATGCTATTCTGCTCGTAAAGTTAAAATGTGTCATTTTAATCTCTTAAAATTGCAATGCCGCAGTGGCTACATACTATGCCTTCGTCTTCCATCTTGAAACTGTGAGCATTTCGAAGAAAAAACCTACCCTGGTTGCAATAATGTCCATAATGCATACAGTACAGTTACAAACAATGCAATTCATTTTAAGCCTATACGATCTGATTCATATCAGGAAAAAAATATAATGGTTCAGGTTAAGAAAAGGAAGTTTCTACAAGCATGATTAGCTGATTTTACACTGATCCCTTCCTGTAGCGAAATATATACTCATTGCACAAAATTCTCTTTCCAGTGCGAAACTAGTATTTTTATCATATTAATATCTAAAATCCCTGGGAAAGTACATAGCTACAATGTGCGTTGAACGAGTGATGCTGAACAACATGGCGAGTCTCAAGCAGTGTACTTTGTTCAGTGTTAATCCACCTCCTTTTCGTACAATACTTATTAGTACAACGTTGAATGTACAATTATGCTTTTAGCAAGCTAGTCTAGGTAAACAAAGTTCAGTGGCCGTGCTTCCGCTTTGTATTAACGAACAGGTTGGTATTGGTATGTTTGTCATGTGAAGAAAATCACATTCATGTTTTTGTGAAGCATTCTACATTTCCTTTCATGAATGTATCGAATATATTCATTTACCTAATTGTAGAGGTGTTTATAACTGTACGTAAGCATAACTGAAGACCATTTTAAAATACGTCTCTTTCAAAAAAATGTGGACGTGGTTCCGTAATATCCAGATTAGATTTAGAAGAACTTCAACAGATTAGATTAACGTTTAAGGTTTCATATACTTTAATAACTGAAATTTTATTTAGCCGAAAAAATATCCCAAAATTTAGATCTAGTATTAAACATGAAGTTTCATGGTACCTCGTACCTTTCGTCACGAGGTACCATTTCATGAGAATAAAAACTGTTATGCTTTACACAAGCTGTTTTCCTCATTCGGTTATTACAGAAAATTTTATGTAGCAAGAGATGAGATGACATACGGTGAATCATCAACACTGTTATTTCTATTTCATTTCCAAATCAAATTTAGTTTACCTGTTCCAAGTTTGAAATGAAATGAACTGACAAACTCGGATTATTTTGAGGAGAGTATTCTGTAAATGTTTATGGTGACCATCCATACGTATAAATATTGTCATAACATACATAAAATCCATTAGCACTGGTGAAAAGGTTGCATGAATTAAACATGGGGCAGCTTGAGCAAACCAACAACGCACCGTGCTCGTTCAGCATTCTGCTTTAATTGCCACTGAATTAATTCAAATGGATCGTTAGAATAACATGGCATCACATTTAAAGTTGTTTAGGATTGATAGTATTCTAATTTATTTAATTTCTTTGTTCAGAGCACACGATGCTGAATGTATAATATCCATGATTTCATTCCAACATACTATGATAATCCTTGATTCGACAATATATATTAGAGCAACTGAATTTAAAATGATTTTCCAAGGTCTCACACTGGTCATACTTCAGTTTAACCCAGTCACGCTCCTTTGAAGCGATTGCTTCTCCGAAATTTTAGTAGAAACAAACAAGGTGAACTAAAGCATTTACCTCCAGAAACCTGACGAATGTAGGTAGTAATGGGCACTAAAAGCAAGGTAGATTCTAATAATAAAAATATAAAAGAAGTTGTATAATCATAATTTGCTTCTTTATAAGCGACAGTTATAATAATTTCTTGGCAGTTCATAATTCAAAATTTCAGGTGCAGGGCGAGAAATCGCGAGAAAAGTCTTTCAGTTCCATTTCTGTGATAGTGTGTAAATCTAGTTAGTCCTTAACTGGAGTCTACTGGAGACATCTAATACGTCATATATAGATAGTCCGAAATTTTAATCGTAAAGTCAAATAGGCTTCAGACACGCATCGTCATTTTTTGAGGTGATAAGAATCAAGTCATCTCCGAATCCCCATTTTTATAGACTATCAGCTCTCTGATTTTTACTGGTACTTACTCCAGCCCAATCTAGCAAGTTTAATTGCATCTGCAAAATATAATGGGAAACTGTTCCGCGTGTAGTTTAACCATATAATTTTTTATATCCCAGCGCTTACTATATTTGTTAATTATTGGAAAGGTTATATCAATTCATTAATGTCAAAAGAAGCAGCTGCTGCCGCACATCATGATTTTCATGGTGAATGAAAAACAATAGTGCACTTAAAAATCAATGCATTTTCCTTGTAGAGGTTCTGGAGGAATGAATTGTGTATATTATCAACTTGTTTGATTTCTTCTTAAAACCAATTATTATCGTCTAGTATAATTTTGGGCTTCTTCCGAAACAGGTTGTGAGACAAAAAATAGTAGATGGTAACTGCGTAAAAGTTTCCGTAAACAGCTCTTTTTTGGCCATAAATATTATATACCAATAGCATTGTGTATATCATATCGGTTTCCTATCCGAAATATAGGTTTCTGAATCAATAGATCGAAATTCTTTTAAGAGTGAGTCAAGCAAGGGTATATCAATATAACCCCAAGATGTCAAAAGTAAACCACGAGACTTTAGACGAAAAGCTTAACGATGTAGCAACCCCACCCGGAAATAATGAGCAGGGCACCTTGCCTTTGTCAGATAAGAAGGGGGAGTCAAAATCAGCCGACGGTCTTGCGGGATTCGGAGGAGAACAAAGTAAACATAAGTTCAAACATCTTGATTCTAATTCACAGTTACCCGTAAAAATGATGGCACCTCCTTCAGAATATTATGATGATTCTGAACAACCTATTTACCACCAAGCAGATCAAAGTGATCAAATTAAACGAGCCGCAGGTACAGGTGTTGGATCAACCAGTGAAGGTGGTGCTTTGTATGCATGTTCTCATTGTTGGAATAGAAAAATGGATACCAAATCATTGAACGATGTGGTGGGAGTCAAGGATGTCTGCCGAAATAAGCGGTTGTGGAGAATGCTGTTGGCCGAGTTTATTGGAACTCTTCTGTTGGTCTTCATCGGATGTGGATCATGCATTAGTTGGGGTAGCAGTCAGCCAGCTCTCATGGGATGGGATAAGCCTACAATCGTTCAAATCGCGTTGACCTTTGGGATAGCAGTGGCCACTATAGCTCAGGTTAAAGTTAATTAAAATTTCATTAAGAAAGTGTAAAACACTTCATGAAAGTTTAGTATGAATTTTTATTAGTTATAAATTAGAAAACTCAAATACATTGAATCTGCTTTTGATTCATATAATAATAGAGCATATATTCTTCGCAACACCGCATTACAGTGGCAAAAACTTCCTTTTTAAACACTACAATATAAGAATGTGTTGACAGCCCTTTAGATCGGATATACATGATTGATTAATACACGATGATGCCTTTAACACTTTATCAGCAAGTGGCGACGCTCTTCCTCTTGACAAGGCTCTCGTGAATACCAACCAGACAAAAAAGTACATTTGCATCTATAGCTTATAGATTCTTGAACATGAGGACATGACCATTTTTGTTGTGAAAAATTATTGTGAACTGTGCGTAAGATGAGATGAGGATGAGATACATTCGTACACACGTGTATTATGTATTTCTGTATGACTTCTTCAATTTCAATGTCAATGCTCACTGGCAATCTTGGTTCAAGCTCGTCATAATTCACGTGTCATATCCCATTGTGCTTTACATTCTTTAATAAATTAAGTGCACACGCTGACGTCTGCAAATAGTATGCATTGCATGGAAGTACTGATTCCCAATGCAAATGAACCGTTGCAGGAAAATTGCATTATTTTCTGAGAATACGAAGTGAAATAGAATTAAAACCAGAGATTGACATCATTATCTATCTGACATTGAGAACTCTTTAAACGCAGACAGCATTATAAGAATTCCTCCCGATT
>JAQGAP010002566.1:0-14718 GCA_034697805.1 Orchesella bifasciata | reverse complement strand
TCTAGGAATTGGAGGATTACTAATTTTCTTTGGTTTATTGGGAGGGCGTGATTAGTTTTATAAAGGGTGAGTTACGCATTTTTTTTATACGTTATCAGTTTTATGTTTATATTATTGTTTTCGTTTTGTTTTTAATACAGTAGTAGTCGATTGACAATAACAATGCAATAGTTTTTGTTATTTTTAGTCGTCACTAGTTGGTAAATAAAAGCGGTGCCCGTTAGAGGTGGTCATAATGTTTACACAAATTTTTATGTTAGCGGTTATAAACACGTAAGGCACAATTGACAGTTTGAAAATTTTGTATATCAAACTGGTCAATGCGCAGGGGTCGCCCTCAAAATTAATTTTGTTTTTAATTAGCAGTAAGTTTCGAAATATGTATTAGGTTCAGGATTCATCTCATTGGTAGGTCATAATATTTCAAAGGTATTTCACTAGTTTTCTTATCAGAATCTCTGCGGTGAAATGAAATGTGATGGATGACACATAAAATCGGTGACGACTCCAGAGTTCGTTTCGTCACAAATGTCAAGCATTTTTATACTTGATAATATTTTATATACATATCTGCAATTAAGTTTTCGTGTAAATAAGTATACTGTATGCATTACCATATCATAAATGCCGTTTGGGTATGGAAATTCAAAAACGATTACGGATGTTAGGCATGTATATATTAGTCATATAAAAGTGCATTCTGTGCATAAATCCGTCATGTCGTTTCATGAACGTTTTTATTAGTTTGTTAATATAACATTATCCTGCACTGACTGTCTGATTTGGTATTCTGTCAACTAGCTAATTTTACAAACATACTCACGCTAAAGTTATTGGTTTACCATGCACCATCATATCACCGTCCGTGAACCACAGACATAGGTTTTATGCTAAATGCTGGTTCCTATTCACGAGTTGCTAATCTGACCGTGAGTCTATCTGTAAAGATTGTCAAATGCTAAGATAACTTGGTTCGCACCTCCCTGTTGCATGAAGTTTCAGGAGATGGAGTGATGATGATGATGATAGGATATGATGGTTAATGGTTTTGTCTGTTCTGTGTGAACTCTTCGTTCTATTCTTTTCCCATCTCATCAAATAAATGGTAAAAGCAAAGAGATAGAGAATGGCAAGCGATGTGAGACTTCCATCCACTTGCAAGCACTGTGGGAGCGTTCGGAAACAAAGTGCATTGTTGATGCTTTGGGGGAAGGTGAAAATTCTTGGAATCCAATTCTACAGATTATAACTTTAAATGGGGTAAAGAACGGAATAGATAGAAATGCGAGTGGGATCCATTTCCCTAGCAATTGACATTCTCAAATTGCATAGTAATTGAAAGGACCCGTTAGTTCATTATGAGCATGTTACGTGGTGGTGTATGTTTGTTATGTGGTGGTCTGTGTTCGATACGCGAACGGTATGGTTTGGTATGCCTAAAATCTAAAACATGCATATTGCATATTGTATGGTGGTAGTGGTTTGGCTGGTAAAGGTAAATAAAAGGCAAGTTCGCTAAGTTGTATTCATGCTCGAGAAGTGAGATATTGCCGTGCCTTTACTTCTGACTTTCCTATTAGGTATGTTCGTTCTTGCAACTCGGAAAAGTATGCACACTTTAGTTAGTTGCTTGATGCTTGCCATTAGGGAATTGTGGAAGTGGTGATACTGATGATGATGATGATCAGCCAAGTTTGCCAGACTAGACTAGACTTCGTTTTTTCATAGAGGTTGTAGAGGAGAGCAGAGCAGCAGAAGCAGGGTTGCTAGTCGTCTAGAATTGCTTATGTATAAACTTAGGTATATTTACCGATTTAAGTTTGCAATACAAATACAAGCGTAAAGAAAGGATTGAACGAGCGAGCATGCAATGCAATATAATGCTTAAGTAAGGCAATATTATGATACAATCGTATATGCTTCGTTCGAGTGAGCTTCATGACTTGCAAAGGAAAGCAATATGTTATGGGCTAGTAGTATCATATATATAACGTAACCCTATGTAACTTTTTGGACTTGTGTGTGAATCACTTTATATCGGTATATGTGATGCACTCACTCACATGGATGTAGTGAGAAATTTGAAGTCGAGTAGAGTGAGTGTAGAATCGGGCTAACTTGGAGTTGGTTGTATTGTTTATAGGTATATATAATATGTAATGTAACGTGATACTGATGGCATGAGTGTAAGTATAGATGACTACTACTACTATGACTATGAGTGAAAGGATAGAATGTTTTTACTGCCTTCTTTCTATAATATATCTGGTCTCGTGCAAGTTGCTAGCTTCCGTGCCTTCGCCTTCCCACTTTTGAGAAGTATTGTAGGACAGAAAATGTGGAATGGATACGGTTTAGAGAAAAAGCAGTATGCATTTTCTATGTGGACTTCTACTGTACAATTATAGCGAGGAGTACACAAATACGGAGAGTGAGATAACGTAGGTATTTGTGAAAAGGTGCCTATAGATTCCACAACACATCACTTCATACATTTTCATTTTACACAGTGGTAAATAGTAGAAGGGGTACTCCTGCTGCCTACTTCATACGTGCTTGTTTAAGAAATTAAATTTTTCTTCAGACATTAAAAAGACTTCTTTGAATTGATCCACAATACCACATTACACCGTATTATATATCTATGTACACTTGGTATTTTAAAATAGCCCCTTGCTGACTTGTTGCCGAAAATGTCTTTCTCCCTCAGTGTATAAAAATGAATATGTAATCATCATGGTAATTTGCTACTAATATTCCTTGTCTGTAATTCATGAGTGGGGCTACTCAAAATACCATCTCATATTTCACGCAAGGATTACAATAATTATCATTAGAAGTCCTACATATTTTTGGAACAATTGATTTTGTTATGAAATAGTGCAAGTCGATAGGAATTTTTTATCATCTACATTATGTATTATGGTTAATGCTTCCTCCTTCCTAGGATCTCGTCTCATAAGTAGTGGAGTATTCAAAAGGTAGGCAGGAACAAGTAAAATTATACTGATATAAAGTACTGATTACTGGTCGTTTTACAAAGAAATCATACCGCATATGCAAACAAAGATATAGATTTTAAATGCGGATGAAAAGTGAAGTTAGGATGTGAAGTTTCAATATATACCTCATACCCATCACAATGTAATCATCACATTAGCCCTTTATTAAGACATATCTGTAACTGGCAAATTGAATACCGGTAAAAAATTGAGCAGTAATGAAAATTCAATTGTAAAGTGGAATTCTCTGTTTTACATTTGATTATTGAGGAGGTGTTCAGTTCAGGTGATGTGTTTCAAGGCATATATTTGGTGTCTCAAGCCTTAGTTCTTCGTCTTGTTATATCGTTGCAAACCCGAACACTTCCGTTTGTTTTGAATGAGTCATTTACATTTAAGCTACGCTAAGACAACGTAGAAGGAGCATTAAAATAAAATAAATTTAGGTTAGGTTAGGTTAATCGTCTCTGTGTTGCATCCCCATCATACCTATTTTGGTAAAAAAGGTGGCGGATAGTGTCGAAAGAGACGTACATAAAAATATTTAATAGTGATTATATCGTTCAGACATACAACCATTTTGTCTGAAAAACTCACTTTAAATAACAAATGGCCAAACTAAACTATTATTATTATTTCATAGCTAGAAGTCAAAAAGTCAAAATGCATTTTTATCTTACCATTATTTTCACTGATGTATACTTTGTATTTCAGGTCGTGCTTACATGAATGGGGAAGTTGGGTCTACGACTGCTGCGTTTGCAGGGGAGGAATCAATACCAGCAATGGTTCTTCAGGTCCCCACCAGTGCTGGCGCTGGAACAATTGCTGATAATCGGTACGTGTTAATTAACATCTAAAAAATTATGTTATCATAAGTAGATGTAAATCAAATTAATGTTTAATTTATAACGCTCTGTGCAAATGAAACCTTGCAGGACATTGAATGGTTTGAAAGATGGAACTAGTATGCCCCGGGAACAGATGAAATCGATCGAATCCAACGAGGTTGAAAATGCCGACAATTCCAGGCGTAGTGATCCTGGGAATGGGGCAAATGCGACTTCTTCGGATATGCCGAAAGAAGAATTGAAACGCTTGCTTCTCCAACAACTGGAGTATTATTTTTCTCCGTAAGTGACGACGGCAGTTTTTATTGTCACCCCGGTACATATATAATGTTGCAAACAAAATTTGTAGTCTAATAACATGTCCTTCTCATATTTTGTATAACAGGGAAAATCTTGCAAATGACAAGTTCCTAGTCTCTCAGATGGACTCCGATCATTATGTGTTAATATCAACCCTTGCCAATTTCAATATGGTGAAAAAGCTCACTGGAGATCAAGATCTCGTTACAGAAGTGCTGAGAGGTGAGTTTATTAATATTAAATAATCTTACCAAGTTACTAATTAAGTAACACAAATTTTTAAACTGGCTTCAAATTGTGGAAATAGAATCTAAGAACGTGCAAGTGCACTCAGACGGTAAAAGAGTGCGGCCGGTATCTCATAGAACGGTTGTTATATTAAGAGGGATTCCTGAAAGTACCCCGGTAGACGAAATAAAGGTATGTTGTTTAGGTTGATTTTAAAAAAAATTACAATCGATGAAATTGATTGAATTAGCGTACAAAAAATTCTGATGAATGCATTTTATTCTTTCCAGGCCTTATTTGACAGTGAAAACTGTCCCAAATGCAACAGCTGTGAGTTCGCATTTAATGATTCATGGTACGTTAGCTTTGAATCTGATGAAGACGCACAGCGCGCACATCGATACCTCAGGGAGGATGTTAAGGAATTCAAGGTAGAATACATATTTGTAACAACTGTACAATGTTCGATGTATATATCTTCTAATGTATTCAAATTTAAAAAAAGAAAACAATCTTATATTTCAATTTCAGGGTCAGCCTATTATGGCAAGAATCAAGTCTAGACCTACCACCCTTCTTGCACAAGGTGCTGGAGTCCATCTCAAAAATGGCTTCCATCAGCCTACCCAAGTGATGGGTACTTTTATACCACCAGCGTTCGTTCCAGGTAGTCAGACTGGCCCAACTACTGCTGTCGCCCCAACACCCATGTATGCGCATGGTCAGACTGTAAGTGTTCCCTATTTTGTTTCAAATTCTTTATTCAGTAAAGATATTTCTGATTCATGGCTTTGTTTTTTAAAATTTTGACAGGTTCCACCTGTGTTCTCCCTTCCGCCAAATTATAGCTACAGCCCATGGCCGAGTTTTTTTGGCATGGGCCCTGAACAAATCAGTCAAATGTACCCCCTTAATGGGATCCCTCCTCAGCACCAGTCGAGCTCAACGTATCCCAAATCACTGCCCATGAATACGAGACCAAGGAATCCAAAGTATGTAAATGAAATTTAATATTCATTCACAAAAAGTACACGACAAATATCATTATAATTGGCTTATTTGCCCGTGCGTTTTTAGTCAAGTACGACCTCGCAGACCACCACCTTCTTCAAGTGATAACCAGGGTATCAATGGTGTAGTCGGTGCAGGTGGAACAGGTTCCGCCGTTGCTGCTCATCAATCTTACGGAAATCCACCCCGTAAAACCAATAATCCTCCTCCGCCTCTTTTAAACCTAGTTCCGAACCCTCCCTCGTTACCGTTGGTAAATCCAACGAGTCACAATCATAGTCAAAGTCATATGACTCACTCCTCTGTGCAAGTTAGTGGAGCTGCTATATCTCAAAATGGCAGGCATTTTAACTCTCTCCCGTCATCCCATAATGTTGACTCTTACCATACTTCTGGTTCAATGCGTCCATATCGTGGTGTTGGAGATTCTAGGTATAACTTTCTTTCGATAATAATATAATTTTTACTGCTTTGGTTTTTTATGAAAACACTTGGAAGAAATTCTTGTCTCATTTCATAAAATATTATTACTTTCAGACCAAGGTCCAGTTTAAGCAATAGAAAAGGACCACCGAGGCGTGATGATGAAGGAAGTTATGATGGTCCTAGTGCTAGTCCATCATTGTCAGCAAAAGTTCCGTCCACGCGTGGAGCACCTCCTACCGCCCCTGTAGCACAACCCCCTATTGAAACCATAGGGCCCCATCAACAACATCAGGGGAAATTGAACTTCGATTTAGAAGGTTCTGCCTTTCCTCCCTTGCCAGGTTCTGGACAGTCTGCTGGAAAAAATGGGGACGCCATGTTTGAAGGCCGGTAAGGGAGAATAGAATACGTTCAGAAAAAAGGAATGATTAGTATTTCCTCATGCTAGATGGGTAACATTTGTGTAACGAACTGTCCGTTTTAATTGCAGACTGTCCGATGTCGTTAAGGGTGTAAAGAACTTAAAATCGACAAGCTCAGAAAAGGATGATGCCAAACCATCTGCTGGAAATGTACCGACTGAAATCGTTGTAAGCGCGGAGGAAAATCAAAATTATGGTGATGTTCGAGAGGTATCTGCAGCGTCACCTGTAAAAGACTTGGAAGTTGATAAGAAACCCGAGCATTCATCTAGTCAGACTTATGTCCAAAGTGGCAAAAAAGAGTTTCGTGAAGTTGGGGTCGGCAGTGCCGATGATACTCATGATATTCGTTCATCGCATTACAAGTATGCACCCCTTTTTTCAAGTGTATCCCATTTATATGAATCGTGAATTAAAATCTATAACTAATCTAAATGGGTGGTTGAATTTTAGAAGTAGTGTTGTGAGTGGCGTAAGAGGTAAGGAAACTGCTGATAAATCGACGAGAACTGATGAAGCTCTACTGAATGGGGACCAGTCACAGGGGATTGTAGGAGTAAAGGCAGGAGGTGCTTCTAATTCATCCTCCCAAACTTCTGTTAGTCAGAATGGTGGTAATCGTAAATCGGCATCGCAGTCTACGTCAAGTAAATCTCCAATTCCTGGTAAACGGGCAGTGCCTACTCTGCAAGTTCAGAACGCCTCATCTTCGGTATCAGTGGGACCTGAGGTGCCTTATTCTTCTCGCAATGTCACTTCACCTGTGGCAACCCCTGCCAAAATATCCACTGTTCACTCTATTCCGGGTGGTGGTAACATTGGTTCAAACACGGGAAATTCTGCTGTTGGACGTGGTGCTAACGCGTATGTGGCCAAACCAAATATGGACAATAACAATTCACGTGCTAACGGAACGGTTTCTAACAACAATGGAAGCAATCTATCGTCAGTTGACAAAGACGCTTTCCCTTCTCCGGGTTTCGGAAAATCTGTGCCAACCTGCAAGCCTTTCCCTGTCTCGACTGATCAGATTTCCAAAGAGGTACGTTACATTGGTGGAGTAAGAATTGAATTAATAATACTCATGAATAATGAGTACTGTGTTAGTTAATCAAGGTAATTTTTTTGAGTAGGTAAGAACTGATGTGGAGAAGGAGAGGAAAGAAACGGGACAAGGTGATGGCAAGAAAGGTGACGATTGCTCAAATGATGAACGAGACGGTCCTGTGCGGCTTAGCTATGCTCAAGTGGCACAGGCAAGGAAAGATGCAGTTGCAGTATCCAATAGTTCTTCACACACTTCAATTGCAAGCAACAATGTTCATACAGCAAGCAGTCCGAATTCTACTTCGGTTCCTCATAGCTTCTCCTCTTCAACTGAAGAAAAGAAAAAACCTAACAAAGATACCAAAGATCCTCGTGCGCCTGCAAGTAAGTATTATTCGATTCAATTTACTGCAGATTTGGCAAGTCATTCATATACAGGGTTACTGTAACTATCGTTCGTATTGGTTTCTCAGAGAACCAAAGGGGAAGTGGTGGAGGGGATCGAGAACGGGGAGGCTTTCGAAGAGGATTCAGAAATCGTATGATGTCTGATCATTCTGATAGTGGCTCAGGAACGTCAGGTGACTCAAGTAGAAGGCTACCAAAACCTAGTAGATCTCCAAAATGACGTGAATACGTGGAATACTGACGTGGAATGTGTAATACTATAGTGTTGTCGATTGCCTCTTTGTTGAAAGTTATCAGTGTCCTGCGCTGAATTAATTGTACGGTGCGGTTAGGACCTACACGAATCGTTTCGGACACATCAGTGAGATTTAAGGAATAGTGTTTGTACCCACTAATAGAAGATTACGTGCTTCCCAGTTTATAGGTTAACTGCTGTCGAAGTTATGATATTCGGTCGCTTAGGTTAAGAAGATGTCTGCGTAATGACACCAAAAGGAAAGGAGAAATCTAGAAGAGACGAGCACGGACTTGGCTCGTTCGTCAAGCCAAAAGTCACATAATTTATACTTCATTCGGCACATGACTCTATGCATGTAACTTTGCCAAATATAGGTATGTGTTAAGGATTATTGTTTATATGTGAACTGTAAATCGTTGTATGCATTTTCAAAGAACTGCTAAAGTACCAATAAAAATCAGCTGCGGGAATGGTGTAGTGGAGGTAGTAGTTTTAGTTGTTTTAATTACCAATGTAATATCTGATAACCAGTAATTACTTTACTACAACATAATTATAGTTAAGCTCATTATTATGGTCAATAGTATGTTCTAGAAGCAGATAATTTTTTTTTCGAATTTCACTTTCACTTATATTAGTCACAGTCCAGTATAACATGATTGGTGGAAACACACAGCGTCACTGGATATCTATTGCGTGGTACGCGTCAAATTATTTTATTTTAAAACTGTTTCCTCGATAAGCTGTTAGAAAGGATGAAAAATATGTATTACATGAATTTCACTAACTTAGCTGTTAGAAATTATGTATGTACTTGCAACTTTTTATCAATTATTAGAGATTTTGGGACTGTTGATTAATTTACATAAAATAGAAGTTATTGGTGTTATTGGTTTTACTATTGACGAATTGGTGCATTATTGCTGTAATTGCACATGGTATCATTGAGTAGGCGAAAACTTTAATAATGGCAATGATAACAATGTTTCTTTTTCCTCAACGTCAGAGGTTGTTCCCTTTCTGTACTCATCTTTTGACATGTATAGATATCAGTCTGATATTTGATAGTAGTGTAGCAGTTATACATAATTCTATATAAGTTAATTACTTCAGGTGTAGTAACGCAGCTCGTGGATTAGGATAGAATTTCATCGCATTATACAAGATCACAGATTTTCACTTTTACTGAATGAATCCTAATTATATGAAAGCTGCAGGCCAATGCAATATTTATATTCTATTATTATTTCTGGAAATGCATTATTACCACAGTATAAAATAGATTTGAAATGTAGCACTCGCTTAGGTATAGTAATTTATTTAGAAAACCATACCATTAAAAGTAAAGATTTCAGAATACACGGTGACTATTTACGTAATACGTGTACTGTTTGCTGTATTAAGCATGACGATTTTGCATGTGGTCTTCAGTTTTATTATTTACATCTTCAGTAATAAATCAATATCTTTGTACCACTGAGTCATGAAGTGTTTGTAATCTGGTTCAGAAGAATGATTGACGTACTAAAAAAAATTACAACTGTAGATTGTAGCTTTGGCTTTAATATTGGTAGCAAGCTGTAGGTAAGACTGTCTTGTAATGTTTTTTATTGTTTAAATCTAAATAAGAAATCACGTTTTAATTAGATTCTTCCATTAGAAATTATGGGCATTGGTGTGAAAGTTTTTTGATATTTTCAATTATGAGTTTAGACAAATGAACAATTGGGTTTTTTTGTTCATCCATTGACATGTAACTTTTGTAGAAATTTGTGAGTTTGTTTTGTAGAGAAACACATACGTCCACATTATCGTTCGTCATTGTTTAACTACTGCTTCAGTAGAGTTTCAGTATACAAGCGTCCTAATGCAATAGAAATATTTATTTAACTTTCAATCAGTGAAAACTAACATAAATTTGTAAACTTATCACTGTCTCGAACTATGCAAACTTAATCTTATACTCCGGAAGTGCAAGTGGGAAGTGGCTGTGCACTTAAATGATACAAAATTAGACCCTCGCACCCACTACTACTAATACTACTGCTATTAGTGCTAGACCTCACTAAGTTTGTATGTAAAATAAAAAAATGAACTATCAAAGACATAACTTAACACGAAATAAAAAGTGGCTATTATAGACTCAGTTAAAATGAAGTAATTTACTGTAGGACGGTACGTTGCCGTATTGTTTAATAATGTCACCCTTTCGTAAATGTAAATATAATGGTAAACCTTAAGAGTTATTACATTATATATATCCTAAGGTACATATTATATAATATATGAATTTAAAAGTATATATACATTTGGGCCTTACATTACTTCGGAGCGACTATGTTTGTGTAGTTTGATGAACGAAGAAAATTTTCAGAACACGGCCGATCAGTATTGCCGACGTGATTGGTTAAAGTAGCAGTAAATTTTCAGACAAAAAGAAATCTGTGTAAGCAAAATTTTTAGAAGATCATTTTCTGAAGACTTAAGGAAGATTTGAATACTTTTTACAAATCACACACACACCGGTACTGAACTAACATTTGTCTACCAATATTTTTTGAGATATATATGTCTGTTAATCAATGATCAACAAGGCGTCGTTCATAAAGGTATATAATTATTGTAAAACTTTGAAAATGCAACATATACAAATCAAATCTCTGTGAATTCTGTCCTATATGAATGACGGAATTGGCAAAACTTCCTGTTGTGATTTTATCAGTATATATACAAACAATATGTAAACATAATTGAATTGAACAATTGGGTCATGTCATGATATAAGATACAAGTATCAATATTGCCGTTCAATAGGAATGTATGCAAATGTGGTCTGCCGGAAAATGTATTACAGTTACAGTGTAGTCAACATGATTTCTATGCAAGCATCACAAACAAACTGTTAGCGTTAATTCAACAAATTAATTTGTATAAAATATATTTAAAAACATAAATTATTGTGTAATATGACATACATATAAATTGTATATGTATGAATACAATGCAGCAAGTAGGAATCGCTGAATTCTCGTTATTCTCGTCCACATAAAAATGCTGATGATGACAGGACGGAATATTATACGAAGACAATTATTACGTTCAATGTTAATTATTATTATTATTATCCTTACTGCTCTACCTCTCCACACACTCACCAAGTACTAATCATTAGTAAACCGTAACCCCAAATGATTATTATGATTATAATATGTATTCTGTCTACCAAAAAAGTAATCCCTCAATGAAATCATCCCTCACTGGAAAACGCTGAGTTTGATATTAAAAAACAGAAGCCCAAGAAACGTTTTTTATTATGTATTTACCATAAACTATGTGCAGAAACTGCAATCAAAGTGTGCAGTTCATCAAATATAACGAATATTTGTCGCCTTTTCATGAAATTGAGATTTACTTACAATTTATTATTATTACAATTTGTTGTTTCGAGTCGGTAATAATATATTAATACTTCTAAACGCCAGTGGTGACAACACGGTGAAAAAATGAAAGAAAAAACGAGAAAGGCTATGAAAAATACACGAAGATGACAAAAACATGATTATATGCACTTAGATTTTTAGTCGCTGTGATAGACCGTTGTGTGTGTACCGAGATGTTAATGTTGAAAAAAGTCGAAAAATAAAAAAAGTTAAATCCATTTTTGTAAAACTGTGTAATTTGATTAACTCTTTGTCTCGCATTTGACAATAACTTCATTTGAACATTGAACCTCTAAAATATCGAACCCTCATGATAAAGATAAGCTATTGATTCGAAGTAGTTAGCTGCACTGAAGAAAATATTTTATTGCGATACAAGACTTTTGATGACTTTGTATATTCGCTTCTGCACTATATAAGTAGTAGTGCAGAAGCGAATATACAAAGTCTGAATTTACGCACTCAACATCCGCTAGATTCATGATATACTACTATGAAATACTCCATTCCATGCAGATTTGCATACTTTTTTCCAAGTCTTGCCTATATCTTTCTCTTTGTATGTTGCTTTTTCCCGGACTCTCTAGTCTCTAGATAAAAGTTGCCGGAATAGCTAGGGGAATCCCGTTGACTTTCCTCATGATAAGTTTTTCACTCTCTACGATTACGTTAGCAGCGAAGACAAAATTGCGTGGGTTGTGATGAGATGCTGCTCTATTATTTTCTATAAAGCAATATATCCCACAGAGAACATCGCACACAATGTACACGGCAGTGTATAATAATGCATGACTATCATATCAGAGCCACTCGCATAGCTTTAGTCGGCCTTGCACAAAAAACTGAAGTGGACCGATTCAACATCTCATGACCCCCATCCATGTACCAAACGTATCTTCTAGCGACTTTGTATATGCTTATGTTCTTCCTACGTAGAAAAGTTGTTGAAATCGATTTTTACACAAGTTTTGTGGGTTTCCCCGTTTTCATTTGCTGTCTTGTGTCTTGATACTCATCGTCCCACTGTAAGAAAGTAGGAAAAATGCCTTTCATTGCTTTCACCGTGCACGATGTTCGTAAATACGTACCCAAGATCATTAGCCTTGGAGTTTCGAGATGCTGAAGCTCCCTTTGTCATCATTAATTAAAATGTACATTTAAGGACACTTCTCTTCCCATTTGTATGAAATCTCCTTATCGTCACATTCTTGTCAATAAGTTGCGTTTTGAAAAATTTGGAACATATCGATAATTTAGTTAGTTCGTAAATGGAATATGGCGTAGCCAGCCTAAGTAAAAGTTTTGGGATTCCTACTACAATTACATGTTTGATGTTGTTTCGTGATTATACGACTAAATAATAGGGTTTAGTCATATCCTTGATGTTTTATTAAGCTATACACGGGTCAATGTACAAATCCCACCTGTTTCATCGGGAAAACCTGGCAGACAGCATGACCTTTAGAATTTTGTTGTTGTTAGCGCACACCGAACATACCGGGTGCACGGATGCTGACTTTCTGCTTTCCCTATCTCAACCTATCCAGTCCTATACACAGCCAGATAAATAGACCTCGTAATTCTATAAATCTTAGACATTACAGCAACGGAATTCCCACATATTCTTAAGATATCTAAAAGCTCTTGCATAATATGTTGTGGTTGAAAGTTAAAATATGAAACAGAAATATTTCGGTGAAAAGCAATACGCTTCCCATATTTTATCATTGCCGAAGCGGCACACATTATTATTTGGCAAAGCAGAGCGTTAGTCCTCCTGGCACCATATAATAGAACATGGTCTTATCTCCGGGATTTTCGGAGTTCTATAAAAAATCTGGCAGTAGTAGGGCTAGATATCCAGAGTGGCATGCACACGTCTCTTTATTCGCTGAGCTGTGTAAACTACACACTGTATGTATGCTAACCTTACCAGGTGAGGAATAGGGAATTCCCCGATAAAGGCATGCCTTGCTGAAACAGTATCACAGAACAAATTCGGGGGAATCCCTCTCTAAAAGCCTACACGCTGCACACATCAGTGCAAAATGTCCGGTTGGAATGCCAAGCTTAGTAAAAATCTTTTTCTATACATCAATGTTCAAGTTTTCCAGTTTGGTGGTATTTAAATATGAAGAATCCAAGTTGGATTATCCAACATCATGCCAAATTTTGGAAATGGAAACAAGTATTGTACGTCTTATCAAAAACGTTTGAAAGACTATTCTCGGAAAATACTAAAAGCGAATCTTTCATTTGATCAAGCTCTCTTAGAAATACACGTATTCTATTCTAGCAATACGATTTCCTAAAAACCGTTGCAACTTCCTACATACTTTCATGTTGAAGTTGTGTATGCTTGGGATAAGTATGATGTAATGTTATGAGCTCAATACCGTGGGTTTGTTTTGGAAGCTTGTGATTTCCTATTCCATAAGAAATCATACATGAAGATCTTGAACATGTGGAATTACTTATATACGGTTTGCGTTCCAACAACACTGGTTGGCAAGATTAGCAATATGTTTGCTAAAATCAACTCTACACTTCTGTGCTTGCTCACTAAATTACCCGGTAAACATTTGGAAATTCTTAACCTTCCTGTTCGAGCGTCGTGAAGCACTAGATGATTTACAAACCCATTCATGAAAAAGAAAAGTGTATTTTGGCAAAAACCGTATACTCCGTTTAAATAACAAAGTTAGCTTTTGCTATGCACATGTATATTCAATATTCATATGGGTTTGGATTGGAGTAAGTTCCGCAAGTTTTGACATGCATTTATATAAGGATGTTAGACCTGCAAAAATACGTTCAGTTGATTGCAAGCTGAGCTAGTGGACTGGATACCTTGGTGTTCCTGTCAGGTCACCTTTTGATTGCAATTTTATTGTTTCTTTCCCAATCTAACCATATCATTCTGATATCGAAAAGTGGTGCTATTGCGTATATATCCTGTCAGTATTAAATACATAGGTGATACAGTTTGAAGTTCATAGTCAGACAAATTTAAACCTCATTAAAAGTTCACACCATGTCAGAAAGTTTCTACAACCAAGTTGCATTTATAAACTCCACGAACTGATCATTCAAGCTTGTACGTGTACCCCTTTTATACCAGGCATGTAAAGTACCCAACAGTTTAAGACGACCTCTTCCTTGCAAATTTTTTTTGTCTCCAATATTGCTCAAAATTGGTAGGATAATAGATTTTATACCGTAGATTACGAATCTGCAATAATTAGATAGATTTAACTATCGTGGCATCCCCCCAACCATTGTTGCCATGGCAACGCGCCGTTTTTTCCCTCTGGGCGGCGCTACGATTGTTAAATCTATCTAATT
>JAQGAP010002565.1:0-14718 GCA_034697805.1 Orchesella bifasciata | reverse complement strand
TTTTCATATGCACATCGGACATTATTATACGGTTTGCCAGAGAAGGTAGCAGCTAGCTACACTTTAGTTTTTACATTTATTTCAGTAGAATTTCAGAGAGAGAGATTTCACGAGACAGCAAATTGTCCGTGGATTCTTATCAAGGATGTTGGATGGAATTGAGAGCACTAGAAACCTGACAATTTTTAACGTTTGAAGAAAGAATTGCTTGCCTTCATTTCCCGTGAGCATAAAATACTCGTCTAGCTTACAAAAAATTTATAGCACTGTTAATTTATGAAAGGAAAGCAATCCTATACCGTGAAATGGTTACAAAGGGAGATGCTACAGCAGTGGTTCAGCGGAAGGAAGTAGGACAGAAGGAACAAGAGGCGAAAGGAAGGGAATCAAGTGAAGTGAAACCAAAGAAAATGATTTAGGACTCTTCTTGATTTAGAAAAGGTTCGCTGTGAGATTGGCTGCGGTGACATTTTCGCCATTTCCTCTCTAAAATGTAATATGGGACAATGTGTGTCAGTATTAAATGTGCTCTGTAGTTTGTTCAAATTCGCCAGCACAAGTAAAATGTAGCGCCAGCCTACATTTCACATCTCATCACAGCTTCCGCTCCGCCTTTGGCTTTTCATCAGTCACCATTTCTACATCAAACATTTAGAGAAAATGAGTTCTGTTCATGAGTTCCAAATGGAAAATATAGAAACAGTGTATATAATTCGTTGCAGCACTAAAATAATTTCCAAAACAAGAGACTTTCACCAAGCAAATGAATAAACTATATGGATGCTTTCTTTTTGTTTCAGAATGCTTAAAACGATTGGGATGTATTATCCACACAAGGATTCCAGCTGGCGTGCCTAACTTTGGACATGGCAGTTCTCAAGAAATCCTACCAGGAAAAAAGACGCCAAGAAAAAATAGATGAAGTGATTGAATTGAATCAGTTACATTGTTCTTAAGAGCCCTTGTCATTCAACAAAAGGTAAGGTAGCTATGAGGGGATTCTGCTTCTCCTGCTTCATTCTCTTTTTTCTCTTTGTAATGGACATATATATGTATATAGTAGTAATAGGAGTACATTCCCTTTTGTGATGCCTTGGATTACTTAAAAGAGCCATTCTTACTTAAGGCATATCTACGCAAAAATGTATGTCTGAACTGATGTACTGGCAAAGTAAAAAGTTGCTTTCCAATCCCTCTGTCTCCCAACTCTTTTCTCTTTTTTTGTGTGTTACTTGAGTAAAGTTTTGTATGGGAGCTCTTGAAAACCCATACGATTTTCACAAAGTGGTGCGTAGGCGTATTTAAAAAAGAATTGTAAGCTCCAAGGCATAAAAGAAAGCTAAACGTCCTGCAAGCCAAATATCAACCATCATGTAGCGATAATAAGTTGAAAGTCAAAACTTACGTAGAGAAACTTACGCATGTTTTACTTATGGGTGTCCCTATATATACCCACTGCATTGCCGTATAATCCTCGGAAACGCAAGTGGAAAACAACTCTTTACAACTACATGGGTTTTTGGTATCAACTCAAATAAAATGTATAGGAGTAGGACTGTGGTGCTCTGGTGTGACGGTTCCGTTAGTTTCTGATGGGAGAAGTTGTTGAGTGAAATCAAATCAATATAAAAGCACTTCTCGGAATAGTTTTACCAAGTTTTCCTCCCAATTTCCCTCTTTGGTCGAGATGAAGAAAAAATTGAGAAAAATGCCATATACTTCTTCTGGAGAGAACGAGGTATTTAGGTAAATAGCTCGAAATGTAATGCCTCTTCGAAATGAATTTTTGTAAGGCAGTAAGCACAACGAGTTTGCTTGATTCCTCCTCCAATTTCCTCTTTCCAGGAGCATGGAATGGTGTGAAATTGCTGAAACCAGCTGAAAAGCAGGCAGAAAATAAACCACAAATGAACACAGTACTTATATATATATATGTTCCATCATTAATAATACATGTGAGAGGAAGATTCATACTGCTTCCCTTGCCATTTTACAACCAACTGTAATTTAGCAAAAAATTCTATTGTTCGGATTGTACCACCAAATTTAGTGGAAGTGTTCGTTCGTAAATTGCACCAACATCGACGTCGACACATATTCATGCGTTGCTGTACACCATTGTAGAGCTTCCATAATAACACGTATACTCAACATCTTTAGGACAACTAACAACACCAAGACGAGACGACGCTGTTCAAGAAAGCTATTATGTTTCACAACTTTTTTTCCCTTCTCTTCCTTTCTAGGACTTTTTTTTGTGGAAACAAGGTTTACGATTCTTCTTTCAAATTCGTCTCTATTCAAATGTAATCTTATCGACAGGGAAAATGGCTTGAAAGACTGTTTGCGAATCTAAAAGGAAGAGAAAAGTATGGGAGAGAAAGAAACTTAAAAGTTGAGTTAGGAAGCATGTGTGCTCCCTCATGACTTTCGTATGTGTGAAGAGAGAGAAGCCAGATCCACTTATTCAGGAACACTTTTTCCAACCAGATGTTCCGCACACATTTTTTTTCGAATAGGATCCAGCCTACATGCATACGTTTATGACAACAGTTAAATAAGTGTTTGGTTTATGTTCTGGATTGTACATCATGAAGCGTACTAACTACAAACTTTCTGATATACACATAAAATATGAATGCCACCACTATTTTATACAGATTCAAATTCATCTTGCATTTGCACATTATTTCATACAAATATAATATGGCATATGATATTGGTAAGGAGGAAATCGTATGTTATTTTGCAAGGACTACACATAAGAGTGCACAAAAGCTTAAAGTCAATAGTGGTTCTTTGAGTTTTACACGGAATTGCGTTGTACATCTTTCGAATGCAGTATATATTTCGTATTAGCTTGTTTGGATGTTTTTCAGAGTGCAAATGATGGGACCCAGGCAATAAATTTGAGGTCGGTATGAGTTTCTAGCTAATGCCTTTGTGTCCAAGCCACGAATCGTATTTATGGTTCCCTCTGTCTCAACTTTAGTTTGCGTTTAACTCAAAACAATAGGAGATTCAAGTGCTCGACCAAAAATGTTGTACTTTCTGTATACAATTGCTTACGATTTCTGCGTAGAGAACAGATTACGGATGTGAAAGGCCGCTTGTCATGAACTTTAAGCAAGATATGCATGCATATATCTCACTTTTTCTGACAGCACAACTGGCAACTTGCGTCTCCCTCCGATGTCCAGTTTTATTTAGAGATACGCTCTTCCCTTTTAAAAAGCCGTTTGCGATCCATTGGGCATTCGCAGACATTGCATTGGTTGGTTTATAAACTTGTTTTAAACTGAAGGCCAACACAGTTAGAACCATTCTGATTTTTTTTAAGTTAAATTGTATTTATCAAGCACAGTTTGGGAAACGGAAGAGTGTAACAACCATTGAATTTTAGTGAACGAAATTTTGGAGTTGGCAGTAGGCATAGATGAAAACGACGGTTGGGGAGTGAATTGGAGAAAATATGGATAGATAAAATCCACGTTACAGTTAATGTTGCAAACAAAAGACAATAGAAGCTATTTTTAGGCATGATTTTTATCCCTGACGTCATGTTTCTTTAGTGTGCTGGATTCCCATATTTTTATAATCCTTCATTGAATACATATGTGCTTTCAGTTTTTTTGGTTTTTTCCATTCATAATAATTACTGAAGCATACCAAATTTTTTAAAAAAAGTGGAGCCTTTAAAAAGTTAGGGGCGTTGCTTATAATTCAATACGTTACTTAAAATTACCCCTTCTGATCTGCATTGAAAGGAGTTGTTTTATTCATTCTTCTTTTCAAATTTAAAATGAGATGCTTCATGATGTAGCTTCTCTTGTTTTTTTATTACCCCTTCTAAATGAACTGACCTTTGGTTGTTGATGAAAGGAAGTAGCTCATTTAATGTTGTGCCAAAATAATAGAAACGAGAGGTGCATAGGTGGCAACTGAAATTAACTGGAGATGAAATATATTAAATCAGACAGCTGGACAATGGCTAAATAATGGAAACTGAAAAGAGGCGTGGAAAGGCTCGGGTCAAGTTATTACAATCATAAAATACAGAGACTGGACTGAATCAAGCCAGAAGCTGAATAGGAGTGTTGCATGCCACACAGTCACGATCCTAATATGTTTTTCCTTTTTTCGATTTCCACATCACAAGTTTGAAAGTAATGCATTGTACAAAACAACATTTGCATTTGCTCGAATGCTTCATTGAGTCTTCATTAACTGCAAGGAGTGCCGCCTCTGGATGAATGCTTCATTGACCACTTTGCCCCTTCGTTTTCTCCTTTCTCTCGAATAACCACGGAGAGTTAGGTCCACTCCAGTTGGTATCAATGTGCTGTGATGTGTGTACTGCACTGGAAGCATACAGTGTAAGTAATGCATGACATGAAGTCATTATTTAGCATATTATTTGTTTCATTTCAGTTAATTATTTATGGAACAGTAGCAAATTGCCTGTCAAATGAGAACAAATTGATAAAGTGAGGTCGATTTGAATATTTCAATAGGTTCGCCTTATCCCTAGTCTTCCACCAGGTTGGCTAGTGTGTGCAGAGATTATAGCTCCCTAAATTGCTACTTAGGCTGGGAGTGAAATTAACAAAGGAGTGAATTGCTACCCAACTTTATTAAGCCTTTCCCGTCCTAATGAGATTAAACCCAATCTCACATGTGTGCGTACAAAAAAACATGATATGTTGCTGTTGGAAAGTACACAACAACTAACAACACACTCACACACATGATCAAAGTAACAACAATGCAACCACAACGTTAGTGAACATCTGGGAGTAAACAGGAGTGCAAGCTGCTTTTCTAGATTTGGTACGGCAACTCACTGAGCTTGCAAGGCTACTTACATCTCTTACGTCTTCTTGTCTGTTGTCGGCGGATGATACAATGGGTTTGGCTAGAACTAATTTTGCCTCAAGTTCTGCCTCAGCTCCCAATACAGCTATTCTTTTGATAGCAGAAAATGCTCGGGCTTTTGGAGGTGTTTCACACGGCTTACACTCTGAATTTATATGCCTAAATAGTCATGTGTTTGGAAGACACATTTACTGGAAGCATCATCAACATCACCAAAACTGCTAGGCTACTACTGTACAAGTGTGTCTAGTAGTATGTGTGTGGTTGGTTGTTCATCTTGTATGTGTAGCAGAAGTGGTAACAACAGTTCTAGTCAATTTCATTTTCAATTTCCTCCACATTCGACAGGCAAGTAAATGAGTTTCTCATCCTATTTAGTGATTTCATCCTTGTAACATAATGGTGAAAGAGGAAGAATGGTAGTGGAAAAGGAAGATGTTTGAAAATCTTTTGAAAAGATGTATGCATCCAGTTGCTAGTATGGTATACGAGTATCAATATACCCCTTTTGTACATATTGCAGCAAGTTTTGGGTCTGTACAGACAGGATATTGTGGGATGACTACTGTTTTCACTGAAGGGTACATAGTGTGTGTAGTAGTGACTTAATTTAAGCTACTTCATGGCCCGTAAATATAGTTTGGCCGTGCTAAAGCTAAAGAATTCTTCGTGTATGGTGATGTGATGAGATGATTTGAAGTAGTTTCACAGACGAGAAACGATTGTCAAATAGATACGTAGATACCTCTATATATTATATAAATTCAGATTTATAGGAGATTTTGTTGATTGGGAGTATTTTCAGTTGAATGTTTCTCGTCCGAATGGGTAACAACGAGTTGTTCAAATTCATCTCCGTCAGGGTTGTTGTGATTAGAAGAAAAATGGATATTTCGTGAAATGCGATCCTTTTAATCAATGACAATTTTGCATCCTTGTTCTCCTTTTTTACTTCTCTTATCAGGCTGAAATCATGCTCCTCTTAAAACTCTCCTTTACAATTTTCGGTTGAGTCAGTGTCTATGATTCATTGAGAGAGTTCTTGTCTTCTTTTAATGAATGGAGGAGAAGAAGCCAAGCACTCCATTCTTTTTAATGAACTGGGCTAGTGAAGTGGCAATTTGACTGATGGATAGAACCTGATTGCGCTCCTGGAAATGGGATGACTTGTCCAGGAAATATTGCGTTTTGATTATAAACAGAGATATCCAAGCGTAGCAAGGAGTTGAGTTGGAGAGGAATGTGTTTTCAAGTTTGTAGTTTTGATGCTCTGTTGTCATTAACAAAAAGCGTGTACCTGCAAGACGACTCCTGATGCTGTAATGTGGACTGTAAAGGAGCTCTTGTGGAAGAAATGTTTTCGCATACTTGCTCCCTATATATTCCTGTGGAGGTAATGGTGGTTGTACTTAAGAGAATTTGGTCCTAATGATAGACCCTTTAGCATATATACATTTACAGTTGTTTCGTGCTGAAACCCTATTACATTTATGTATATGTACTTGATTGATACAAAGATTATAACTACAACACCACATCCCATCGCATACAGAGAAACATCAGCGTCAGAACATCTCCATGAAGTATATAAATAAAGCAATAAAAACTTATTATTAAGGTCCATAATGTACTGATGTTTTTGATAAGTAATAAATTGAAGTGGGATAGATAGCATAATGCATTCACAACGAACTACTACTTTCGGGGTTTGTTGGGTCAAATTGCTGTGTACTTTTAAATTCAGATAGGAGAAACAACTCAGTAGTGGTGCTTGGTGGTCACTGGGGTGTTAGTCACTGGACGAATGATGTGGTGTGTGTGTGTTTATAATACGAACATACATGACACTACTATATCATGCATTTTTTCCTCTTGACGATGCGATGTACAACTACAATGTAGAATGGGGAAGATCTCTGGCGTGGACATGAACCTTTTGTGAATTGGATTTATTTGGGAGAGTGAAAAGGGCGAGAAGGGCTCTCGTTTCCCAATCCATCTTAGTCACGGACGTCTTTGCTCCATTTCACTTGCCATTCATAGACATATTAGACTGGGATACGGCTGCTCTGGCTTTGGGTAGGTGTATTACATATACTGCGAACATTTATTCCATACGCGTTTACCTCCACCACGGCAGTTTTCATATGATTTACAAAATATTAGGTTGCCCATATAAATATAACGATAATGGTGTGGCGATGCAATGCAGTTTGAATTGAAATAGCTCCCTTTTTGGAAATTTTGGATAAACCTTTTCATGATCTGCTCTGATATTGTACCATCGCCTTTCTAGAAAATGTACCCTTTCGCTATTGCTAAATCTATGTAAAACTATGTGAAAAACTGCAACAGATTAGCCATACATTTTGGAAAGTGGATTGCGGATGCACGTAAGCACGCATAATATATGTGTGCAATGCAGTCCTACACAGCACGGTTGTCTTCTCGCAGAAATGTTAGCAAGCAAAAATCCCATGCCTCTTGCACTGACTAGAAATCTCGGTGGACTACTTGTTAAATTTACAATTCACTATCCGTAAATCTAAATCAGGTCTTGTGCAGATGTAGAACCGCAACAAACAATATAACATTCACCAACGTAATATATGAAGCTGGAAAATGGGCTCAAGTCACAATCTGAGAGAGCACTCCTCGCTTCGCTCTCTCTCTTTCCTCGAAAACCACTGACCAACCATTAAGATTAGGTACATATGCACTTGAGTCGTAATTCCTCTTCCAGTTTCGCCAGTTCCAGTTCAAATTATGCGTACATGTGATACAGTAAATTAAACATAAGGGTAATATAATACATAAATAAGTACGTAAAATGTTTCAAGCCCTACCTATATCATCCGGAATGCGCTTAACGTGCATTCAAAGAAATCTTCACTCTCCGCTGAAAATAGAAAATCGTAATTAAGAAGCACTTCTAAATTGCCCTACTTCTCCAAGAGATCCGGATCTCGAGGAAAAGAATTGATCTGAAGAGGGATCTTCCGTTTAGCTAGATAAGAGTCATCAACACTCAAGTAGTTTCAGATTTCAATGAGATCAGTTGGAATAGTGCACCACGCTCTCTCACAAACCCATACATTTCGCTTGAGTAATAACTGACAGTTTTCATTACCCCTTCAGTGCTTCAGCTCTCAAAACGAGACCGTGAAAAGGCAGAGGGAGAGAAAATAGTTTTTGCCCACATAGAAAGTATTATTCTTTGGACAAACCTTTCATTTCCGTTTCAACTTAATCCGTATATATAGTAGTTGGAGAAGAGACTATTGTGAATTCCATTTATTATGGCAGAAATTATCAATGGTTCCATCTGGCTTACCGGATTTATCACGACTTTACGAGCAAAATAGTAATGCCTAAAAGTATATTGGCTACACACATTTGCCCATTATCTATTATGTATAGTTAGTTGCGTATTTTACCAGCAAGAGAAATATAGGGCCACATGATTATGGTGATGGTTCACTCCACCCTGGTGCCTGGAGAAAAAAAAAGTTTGAAAAGGAGAAATCAACTATCATCATCAGCTAGTTGGCCGACGAAAGTATAGGAAATGAGCTATTGCTTCTCATTTCCTTTCTTATTTTCAACTGATAATACCTTTCCCCTTTCTACAGTTTATAAGGATGGTTGGGGACAGGCAGGAAAATGAAAAGGTATGTATTATCATCATCCTTCCTGGTCATCCATCGTCCACCTATCATTATTACTTACACTGCAAAGAAAAACACACATTACGCCATTTTTTCCTTTGCTCCTCCGTTCCATAATCCATTCCTACCTTAATTCTAAAGAGACTGGGACTGCGAGACCACGAAATCAGAAGTGCCCGGCACGGTTGGTTTACTTTGGTCTATGGCCATTTTTCTAACAGCCCGGATACGCTTCATCCGCCACCACCGTCATCATCAAAATCAGCACCGCACTGCAGAGCCACCGTACTACTAATACCAACAAGGAGCATTAGCGTTCCATGACGAGTCCATCAGTCAGCACGGAGAGCAAGCAGGGAAAATGAAAACAGAGCCACCGATCATCATCATTTTCTTTCTCGATTTTAGACACCAACTTGCACCGTGGCTGCAGCCACTATTAAAAGCCACCCTTCTCCTCTCCTTTTCTTCTTTTTGGCCATTACATTTGGCATACTTCACTGCACTGGACTCGACTCATTCTTGACTGACTGCACACTCAATCTTAAATGTCAGCCAACGACATCACATCGTCATCATCATTATCTTGAATCTTGGGGCAATGTTGTATGTACTGATGTAACAAGCATTCAAGCAAACTCAGGATAAAAGTTACATCTCTCCAAAATTCCATGTCATTTATATATGAATACGGACTTCAAGAGACATCACTGGCTGGTGTGCATGGTTTGTATGTATGTCCCATATAGGAGAAGAAAAGTTTCGTGTTGGAAATCACAATCTTTAGTGTTGAAGATATGCGGTGGTTGGTGGGATGGGAGAGTGCTTTTGCACACGGAAAATATAATAAGTAACGTAATGTAGTAGTAGATTGTATTGTAACGTAACCTAGTTCCAAAACCCCCGGAGAATTTGCTTCTGCTCCAGACAACATTATCACATATCATCAAGAGCACCCATCAACTTCCGTATTATTTTCCCTGTTCCTCTTTCCCTCTGAAGGCCAACTTTTATGTATTCACTCGTACAAATTTTCGGAAAATATGTAGTAGCATCCGCAGCGTCACAAAAATATTCTCTTTGATAAGCATGCCATGCGTAGTTCACTACTTACGGGAATATGACAGTATCTTTGATGTTGGCCAAGAGGAACGGACAAGGAAAAGCAAATAATAGTGCTTCTACAACATAACATACGCGGTATATTTAGACGATTGATGATAAGTAATGGAATAAATAACGGCGATGAAGGCAAAAAATAATATGTCTAATCTTCATTAGTTTTTCCAAGCTCAGAAAAGTCGCAATCTTCATACAAAAGAGGATTGGAAAACAAAATTCTGGGGAACAAGAATAATTGTTATGTCTTGCGTAGAGAAGGCTTAAGGAAGCAAAAGGCAAGACAAATGAGGGGTATAATGTTCAGCGTTTTTGCTAGCCAACTTATTGTGAATTAGGGAATAATGAGATATGAATCCAGCTTGTTACAGCTGCAATACCAAACAGACACAAAATATGTGTTTAGTACTCTGTCGGTCGGCTTTCCCTTAACCATCATGTATATACAAGAAAGGGAAATTGATATTACGAACAACAAGACAACAAACGAGATCCTCTGGTGGAGTAGTAACAGTGGTACGTGCTATCCGCAACGACTAGGTCGTTTTTTGTTGTTGATGTTTGTTATCCTCCTCGTTTCATGTGTTTAGCAAAACAAGTAGGATGTCTCAGCAGATGGTGGGCCTGATTTTTCCAAGACGAGGAAAAATTGCTCGGAGGATAATGCTCTGTAATCTAATGTAATGTTCTTGTCGTCAATCCATCGTGTCTGTCAACGAATAAATGACCGGGTATTACCACGCGCACCACTGACCCTTTTCACACAGTTGCCTTGTATGATTTGTACAAAGAACAGTTTTAATTTCCCGTCTCTTGAAAAAACCATATGTAATATGGCAACGTGTATGTTCCATGTTTGACCCCGAAGGCCAGACTGTTTGGTTTACTGGCGTAACACAGTTTACTTACTGTAAACATTTTTGATCCATATAACGAGAACGGGTGAGAGTGTAATTATTCAATTTAGCAAAGTTGAAGCTATATTATTGCCACTTTCTTTGGGTCTGCTCTGTTCATTTAGCGGCATTACATAGGCACGTAGCTGATCCAGGGACGTGGTAGTACATATGTGACCCTTCATGTTCAAGCAACCCATTTCTCGAAAATGTTTGGGGTCAGTGGAAACTCTGAACATTACAGTAGAGCATGAGTGGAGGAAAAACATGCACAACATTTTATTCAAAAAGTATCTGACAGACACAGACGGGGAACACATAAATTATATCAGAAAATAAGTTACATAATATGCAGGACATTTGCAAAAATGGGATGATTTATTGTTGTCAGCTTAGAAGTTTACAGCAACAGCGATTTGTCTTGAGAAGCAAGCAAACACTGTGCACTCTGCCAGAGACGCAGCTAACAAAGCCTGATCCTTTACATAAAACTACTCTCTTCCACTAGTGTATAGTACACCATTCAAACTTTCATACTGGACAGTTGTGTGTCGTCGCACATGCTACGTTACATTATAAACGAGGCTCTTTATGCATGTTTTTGCCTACTGAAATTCACGCCTTCCTCTTCTCTTCACTCAACAACGGGAGGCTGTTCATTGTTAAATGGCATAAACTACACTGAATTTTATGCCGTAACTCTACTAAACTCCAACAGTTTCGGAACAGGAGACAAGACTATTTACATTCCGCAAGTACATTGTTATTATCTCTTTGACAAGTAGATTTGGCAGCCTCATGCGTAGTTCTGCTCCAGTAGTTTGCGCCCACAAGTAGCCTCCAGCAGGGACTCTGTAAATGGTCAGTTAACATATGACAACATGTTACTACTAGTAAAATACTTGCATATTCCATAGATGTATGAATATAAATAATATCTATGCTTCCTTTGAGATTGAGATGGTTTATTGACGATATGCGGCATCTGGTAATACTAATCTAAGTAAACCACCAAAATAGAATCCATGAAAAATGAGCGTATAGGTATTCATGAATAAATCAAGTTAATGCATATTTTTACAAAATATTAACGGGTATATTAATATAAAATCACAATCATCCATAATTGCACTCGTTCCAAAAATTGTCGTCGGAGTAGGGGAGCTATTATGTGTTGGTGACGTAAGTAATGGTATATATTTCTGTTTGTAATTAATTGGCTGGGATGCCGTAATTATTGTTTTGGATCACTTTCAGGCTTTGCATTTCTCCACTTGGTCGAGTCTCTAATAGTATGGTTTCGTTTGGGACAATATAATATGAAATCTCGAATGGGAGGAATGCAGTGTGTCAGTTTGTGTGTCTAACTTCAGGGATCATACGTCCATAACGAAAGAACGGAAAATATTGCTTTCACGACAGATACAAATTGATAACACACCGTCGTCGTAATTTCATGGGGAAGGAAAACAATAAATTAAGTATAAGCTTTAGGATGTATTGTAATAATTTATGCTTTCAGGGAACGTTCATTTCACAAGCTACTTTTTAATCTCGTTGTATACCCATCAAAAAGCCTCTCGTTAGTATTATGCTATTGCTGTTTCAACCATGCAGTGACTAGACACGGTTTCGAGCATCCGGTGAACTGAGAAACCTATGCGAGCAATCTTTCTCAATAGAAAGTCGACGATCATGAAAATTCTGCGGTTGTATGTTTATATTGCGTATGCACAAGGCATTAGTGCTTCCACTTATATAAATTCCTTGATTTTGTGAAAGCATGCATTGGAAGCTGAATTGATACGTTGAGCTTTTGAAATGCCCTCCGTACATGGTGTAGTGAAAAGAAGTCCCATGCGATTTTCCAAATAAAAAATAGCAAACGCTGTGATCCATGAAAAAAGTGAAATGGACATATTAGTGGTAACAAATGCCTTATTTATTCAAAGGATAAATTCAAACTTTCATATAAACAAGCCAACGCTATTTATTTCCAATTGAGGAAGGGTGGAATCGTTGCACGAGCCCATGTCTCTGTTACCATTTCTATTACTGATACAACAAGCATGATGGGTAGCTAGCAGTAATGCATGCTTGCTTCACATTTTTTCCCTTCAGACACCAAAACGGTTCGCCTTTATGCACAAACTTCCAGCTCACTTGGATTTTCCATGGGCTGAGCTGGCTCCCATGTAAAAACAGAGAAAGAGTGAAGGGGCCCCAAGGAAAAGCTAGCACATCCTTAGCTGATGATAAAAACCGGATAATTTTTCAAGTCGACAGGAGACAGAGTGGAGAAACAAACCCAAGTTACTGATCCGATCTTTCTTCTCTCAGAGTAGGAGCGAGTCAGATTCATCCATACGGTTATGCACATGCCATGCCTTACACTTTACTCATTCATTTCTTGTTGGTGTCTACGTACGTACATACGTGAGCTTTTATATGTATGTTCGTTCAACTTTCACTTCATAAGTTCTCTAACACAGTGTGCATTAAAGCGGGATGAAAAGAAAATAAGGGAAGTTTTGAGCAAGTCGGATAAAAATGTGTAAAGAAAGCAGTTTTCATTGTGTCCTTGTTCTTGTTAAACGCATAAAAAGTGAGGAGTTACCCCACTATCCCAGCCATTTTATTATTATATATTTCTTCCTCAAAGTGTTATATCAGCGGTTGATCTTATCATTGCTCAGTGCAAGATCCCTGCACACGCACATCTTTTGCAATGGGTTGTGATGCAGTGAGTGAAGTGAAGCGTTCTCCAAGACAATATGCTTGTTTAGTGAGTTGTGCAAGGGTAATTTGACGAAATACTCGGAGGAATATATTGTACAAGTACAAAGTGCATTGCCTGACTATTCAATGACAGCTACTTGTTTGACGTTCTCTCTCAACGCGTTGGATACACGCACGCACATGCGAAGCGTAATATGTAATGCTATTGATTTTGCTCAAATGAAATGAAAAATGCTAAGCACGAAAAAAAAAACAACTAGGAGTTTGTTAACGAGAAAGTATCGCATCGCTGCCAACCTGGGACGGTTCAGCATACCCAACGATAAGTAAGACTGATGATATGCACGTGGATATAAAATATCACGTGTCTAGTCTAGTAAACTATAAATGTACATCTAACCATGGGTCTGTCATCTCTCACTAATGACTAAAATGTTATTTCGACACTTTGGATCAAACAATTCCTTTTGTATTCCGATTCAGACAAATAATGTAGATTCACGCATACGAAACGAAAGTACCAAATGTTTAGGATATTATATGGCCTACAGGGGAATACATCACGGAAGAAACAGCAGTAGGTCTACGGTCTCGCAACTGGAGATACGATTATGTCAGGTGCAGTGTCATTTAAATCATACGAAAAATATAATCAGCTCAGCTTGTCGTGAACATGAAGATGTCCCTGTGAAAGATTGGAATCTGCTGTGAGTAAAGTACAGAAAAAACCATAAACGACCTGTCACCCTTGTAAGAATCCTTTGAGTGACTGAGTGGATAAGTTATCTCAATCGCCTTCTTCATTTTTGTAGACAGTTTGAATTCTACTTCTTTATCAGATGCACTTTTGATTTTTCTCTTGAAATGTATTAGACAGGATTTTATATCGATGGGGCCCTACCCTACTACTTCTACAGCATAACTGTCAAATGCATAACGAGTTTATTTGTCTTTATCAACCATTTGATCTAGGCCCGTCGTATTGCAACAGATACCCACTGTATCAAGGGTGGTATTTTCATTGATAAGCTGATTCCACTTACCCAATTTTTGTCAACTCGTTGATGATGATCAGTATGACAATCGACACTATCGGAATGATACAACTGATGTAGTCAAGTGAGGAAAGCCGTCATCGTTCAAATGAAATGTCATATCATTCTGAACTCATGCTGTGAGAAAAAGGGATCATTACCCATGCGACGTTCGATGGGGCTGCTCGTTAGAAGCATCGTCATTCATAATGTTGGTAGATAATATGTACATAAACATAGATACTAATATATTATGCATGTTGAGCTCGTCAGGTAAGTCCAAGTCAAAATACAAAATATTTTGATTAGACTAAAAAGCTCACTGATCACCGACAGTTAAATATCACCAGTCAGTTATCATTTTATAAATGTGCCATGAACAATATC
>JAQGAP010002564.1:0-14724 GCA_034697805.1 Orchesella bifasciata | reverse complement strand
TTATCTTTTCTTACACAGGATACAAAGTGGGGTGCTATTGATATCCTGAAGATTATATGACGATTACATTATAATTTACCGAGATTATACCAGAATGTATACGAGTTTATCATCGGAATCACACATTAAATTCTGGTTTTATCAAGTCCAATTCTTGGTGAAGCATGTTGTATAAAATTTCAAATGTTTGGAAAGTCCCTGATGATCAGCCAGCGAAAATAACTTGTGTTGTTTGGAATTTATAATAATAATAGCATATATATAGGTATACACACATTTAATTATGAAACAGGGTGTAGGGGAAGAGAAAGGAGAGGATCTATTTTTATATTAAATTTACTACCTCATGGTAAATTAAATTAGTAAACGAGATTATGCAAACAGCTACTGGTTTTGGATAGTCTCTACTACTACTCCACTCGACATGAGCAGGAAGAATTGGTAGCAAACCAAAATTTATGATTTTAAAGCTTTGAGAAGAAAACTTAAAGCAGATTCTTCATTCAATTCGTATTGAGTATATGTACACTAATTTAACTTAACATTATTAAGAGTTTGATGAAAATAAAGCCGCTCGTGTGTTGAAGGAATGTATGCAATGCACACCAGGGGTGTTTAACAAGTAGCTAATTGAAAAACAACGAATAAAACAATAACTCTATTTAAATTGGGCTATTGCTGAAGAAGTACAGAAATACGTACTCATGTAACAATGCCTAATTGCTTTTCATGTCAAAATCTGTTCTCAAATTTCATCTGAAAATATCGAAAAGAAGGATTGGAATATATGATGTTAGCATTTTAATGGTTTTAACTGAAAAATCTTTTATTACTAGTATCAAGAAAAATTATTGTAGGCGATTGTTTCGACCCTTAAACGTCATACGAGCTTCCGCGAAAATATTATCCGATAATTTGCTTTCCTGCATTGCACTTATCAAAAATGCACTTTTTTAAATTGTAGATCCTAGTGGTAGCGGGTGTAAGTTCTTTAGATAAATGATGTGGATGAATGGATGCTAAACTATTTATCTTAAACATTTATCATTTTACTTTGTATTTATCGGTCAAATCTCATTTGTGTTTTTGCATTTAGCGAATTAGCTAGAAATCTGATAATCTTGTAAAAAATCTTAAATACGTCACTTCCAACCTTATCAGCAAAGTGCACGTGCACGGCATACAAAATTTAAACTGTTTTAAAAAACATATCATGATTGGACCATCATACTGCATTAGCATTAGAGTTTACGGAATTTCCCAAAACAACAAGATTAGGTTGAATGAAGAATTGCAGTATAATTTGCAAAGTGCAATAAAACTGATAACTATTCATTCATATTTAATGAACTCAACTCCCACGCAGACACAGCCATTTTATTAGACCACCAAAGGTCAATTTCATTCATCAGTCTATAATGCAAATTCATAAAAACCCATCATCACCTTATAATTTCTCCTTTTTTATCACCACGCTCTAAAGGTAATGTCATTAGACATTCATTGCCCTTCGGGTAATTGCTATGAAAATTGAGGAGATGGAATCTCTCCTCGAGAATCGAGACCTTTACCTAAGACAAGCAACCCCATCATGAAACGCTATAAATAGAGGAAACTATGATAATTTGGATGGGGTGATAAAGAAAGTAGTATCATCACCGTATCGCAAATCAGTAACACCTTTTTTCGCTAATTGTTTTAAATCTGCAACGGACGGATGGCATTGCTGTGCCCCTAATAGTTTTTACCATGTGAAAAGGTGCAAAGCATAATCTATCCTTTTTGTAGAGAAAGGTTCCGGTTGGGTTGAACAAAGCGGATGCTTTTGTCATCGCCTTCCCCATCATCAAGTTATCATCATCCATTCTCATTTCAAGTTGAAAACATTATCAACTTTGCATCTCAAACGTGAGTGAATACTGCTTGATTGAATGAACTCGCATTAGCAATGCACTTTTAGCTAATCATCTTAATTTTGCTGATATCTCCGACCGTAATGATGGCCATGTGATATGATTTGATGAGACTTAATAACTCAGGCATGGAAAAGTACGGTAACTCAAAAGTGGCAAGGTAAAGTGCTTACATATATTATTCCATTGAGAAAATTTGTTTTGTTTTGTGGAGCAGAGACCGAGACCTCCTCCTGGTGAATATTGTCAAACCGTAGCATTTGCGTCGTTGAATTGAAATGAATGACGATAATGTGCACAATGCAGTATTATTAGTGTGTATATATGCACCTGTCATCCCTTACCAAATAAATTAGCTTTTTGAGACCGATTAGCAACAAAAAACATGACATTACATGAGCATAATGTTAGACAAATGGACTCCAATGTGTGGCAGTCAGTTGGCCTTTTATTTTCAGATCTTTTACACGAAGTAGTATGGTCCTTTTACCTGACTTTGCATATATGTATATACTCCTACTCTAGTTCTCCAAATGAAACAATAAAAGTGAATGGGTCCTCTCAAAACAAAACCCCTTCTTGCTTGATATGCATACAAGAGCACATTATAAGTAGTTACTCAAAAAATTACATGTCTCCTCGGCCCTCCTGACTCGACATACTTGTGAGTAATTTAATTCTTATTAGAAGTCCATTTTCGTTACACAAAATCCTCACCTTATGCTTCATCTATCTGTATAGATATACCCCAAATGAAAGTCAAAACAATACAAATATGTGCACAACTGCACAGGCACACATATATATTGTGATTGCTACAATTTTCATACATAATGTCATTAGGGAATACTAACATGAGAGAGCAAAACAAAATTAGTTTTGATTAATGGTGATTGCAACGCAGGAAATTAAATTGGTCCTGTCTGTTTTCTTACTCGATCATGATCGTCGTCCTCGTCATCATATCATGAAACGAAATGATTAGTTTGATTGTTTTCATGTAACCCCTTCTCTTGGGGACACTTTTCTGACTCTGAAATGGGAATTGGGATGTTCATGCACAAGTAAAAGCATATGCGGAAAAGTTCCCTTTGTTTTAAAACAGTTCAAAGCTTCGTTTTTTAAGTCGCATGCTGAAAATTAGGATGATACTATGCTTCCATATGTTCATTCCGAGGGATTATGATGAGCCAGAGGGAAAATTGATGCACTCACTTCAGATTAATTGGTTTGGTAGCTGACTTTATAGTTCCCTTTAGTTACACATTCTGTTTTCTCTCTGAACGTTAGTCACAAGATTACTCTAAATAAGACTTCCAGGAAATTGTCCAAAGAAAGGTTAGCAAATTCGAGTAAAAAATAAGACATTTGCTGGATACGTCTTGTGTAAGTATTAAGATACAACTTGGTTCAAAAATTAGAAATGGGTCTGCGGTTTGGGAAGAGGGATCTGGTAGCCTTTTTAGTCTTTTGGTTTGTCCTAATTTGGAAAACTCAAGCTAATTATGTTGAAAATGAGAGGAGCAAGAAGTTATGGGGACCTGGGCTACATTTTCGTCGTCGTTTGTTTCGTGAGACAAATCCTCAAGGTTGGGAAAAATGAGAGAAACTACCAAAATTGAATTACATACATATATTTATGGATCCCATGAAAAAACCTTTTATTGTTATGAAACAGCAACTCCAATTTGTCTTCCTGATTTGAACTGCTTTGTTTGTTCGGAAGAGGATGATATACGTTGTGCTTATCCGGATCCACCTATGCAATATCTTAAAAATTGTAAATCCATCATTCCTTGCTCTACTGCTGCGTTTGGTATGAGATTACCGAAAAACCATTTTCAAAATAGCAGTTTTGATCAATCTAAATCCGTTTTATATATAAAAGTTTTCTGTCAAATCGAATTTTACTGTTAATATCTTACATAAACAGAACCTTCGGATAATCTTAGCCAATCGTATCTCTGCTACAAAACGTTCGATCCCTACATTCGAAAGCTGTCAAGATCATGTCAGACAACTACAAGTCTTCCTGAGTTCAGCTTAGCTTCCACGAGTACAGGATGTACTACAAGCAGACTCTCAAACCCAGCAGGGAAAATCGGGACCAGGTGCATATGCAACACAAATGATTGTAATAATGGTAGCATCTACATTCCTCCAGATGATTATAGTAAAGGCTACACCCCCATTCCCATCCCTTTCCTAATTATATTTCTTTGGGTACTAAATTTTATACAGTTGGAATGAATTGAGAAAAGGAAAAGACGAAGAAACCAAATTTTGAGGTATAATGTTCAGTCAAAAGCAACCGTAATATTTTATTGAATAAATCGGAACTTTTTTTCCATCATCATCATTTCGATAATTCCATTACAATTCTCTAGAATGAATGACTATATGTATAATATTATAACTTCGTTGTTATCTAATTGGCATCCGAGATTTTTTCAAACAATTATTATTATTATTCTATTTTTCTTCACCAGAATGGATTTATGTTTTAAGCAAGGATTACACATAACTTTTAAGTCGGTTCGATTGTATACATAATCATAGTAACTTTCACTGACTTTATGACATACAGAGTAAATGCCTTCATAAGAAGTTCTAGTCTATCATTTACCAGAACATTGAATAATAAATATAAATAGGATATTATATAACTTTGTGAATAATAACGACAACGAATGAGAGAAGACTGATCCTTCACTGGTAGTATTTAACCACAGTCACAATAAAAACGACTACAATAATTTACATCGACATGTTATTTTTCTTGAATAAATTATAAGCTAGTAATACTCGTCATGGTACAAGTCGATGTTTAAGTACTTACATAGTTTTCTACTTCATTAGTCTAGCATTTTAATATCAACATTCACTCGTGGGTGAGTTTTTCTACTGTAAATCTCTACTCATTTTTGATTTGGAAGTAAAACAAAAAGTAAAATAAATAAACTGAGCTCACAGTCTTCCAGATAAATCTTTTGCTGAGCTGTAGCGCTCAGTAGTTAACAACATGGCAGCAGCAGCGGCAGCCGCTGTTGTAGGAATTACACTGGCGACAGCACTACCACAATTATTACCACTACTAACAAGCCCTCCTCCAACTCCTCCGATCCCACTTGTGCTGTTGTTAATGAGATTGTTCAAGTGGGTCAAGTTATTGGTGGTGAAGGGGAGATGATTGGGGGATGAGATTCCGGAAGCAGATGGAGAACTAACGGGAGGAGAGCTATTATTATGTCCTCTTCCGTTGAGGAGGGGAGAGTTGTTATTTTCGAGGTTGTATTGGGCTTGATGACTTTGGAGAAGGGATTGAGCGGAGAGGAAAGCGGCAGCGTAGAAGGGGTACGCCGCTGGTAACAGGGATGCTGCGGACACGCTCGCAGCGAAAGTGTTCATCCCACTCCCAATATTTGGAGCACATGAGACCATCGACGTTGGGGGAATCATTGATGTGGAGGAAGATGAGGAAGTGGTTGTTAGAGAGTGCTTGGGCTTGCTGCTGGGGGAACTTGAGACGTGGCCACTTTTCCCGTTATTCCGACTCCCTGCGCTGCTCACAGAGTCTCGAGATTCGGGACGAAGCAATGCGCTACTGTTCACAGCCGCTGAAGATGATGATGGGCTGTTGGATCGGGAGTGGTGAGCAGATCTTATACTGCTGACACCGGAGTGAATGCTTTCTGTGTCATTGGCTGATGCTTTATGATGTTTCAGTTTCATGATTGACTCTTCGTGATTCTCATAATGGTCATCATCATCTAGGAGATCATCCGTGGGTGCGAGACGCTCTGAGCCAACGTCCGACACAGAAATAGATACTGAGTCGGATAGAACACTGTCACGACCTCCGCGGTGGTTGTCATCACCCTCCATCATGTCACACATTTCCTCATCATCCAACTGGAAATCTAACTTTCCGTTGGATTTACCACCACTATTATTCCTCTTGTTGTCAGTCTCTTTGCAACTGTTTTGCTGCTTATCTTTGGCAATGAGATTCTCAATGGAAAAGTTATTCGAGTTGTTACTTCCACCCCTTCGTTTCACTTTTGTGAGGGGTGGTGACTCTGGAGGTGAGACAAGACGGTCTTTATCATCAATATTGTTGTTGTTATTATTATGATGTTTGGACTCATCATGCTCCAAATGATAAGGTCGTTTAGGAACTGGCTGTGAAATGCCACCAGGACCACCGGCTCGTTTTAATTTGGCTGATTGTTCTCTCAATGACTTGATGGCTAAGGTGGCTTCTTTCAAATCTTCAATGTCTTTTGGAGTCATTGCCAACTGTCCCGCAGGATGATGATGATGATATGCTGGATGGAGACCACCAGCTCCACCCGGGTGAATATGAGAATTTGCGGAAGGGTGATGACTATTGAGGTGATGATTGAGGTTACCTGCTTGCTGAGGTGACAGTCCATTTGGATGAGAGTGATGATGGTGGTGATGAGGATGAAATAAGTCTCTTGGTGGTGAGTATCCAGCAGCTGCAGCTGCCAAAATGCGGGCATCAGCCGCACTTCCACCCCCAAGAAACATTGGATGGGGTGCGCCATGAGATCCATAAGGTGGAAGACCCCCAAACTGGACACCATGAAGTCCGTTGACTGCTGCCGCTGCAGCGGCGGCGGCCGCAGCAGCTGCTGCTGGAGAATTTAGGTGATGAGAGAATTGTGGAGACATCATGTGATTTCCTGCCATGCCCATCATGCCTGGAATTGGTGGTGACATGTTCATTGAAGGAACTAATCCTCCATGAGACATTCCATTTGGCCCAAGAGAGGAGGGTGAACTAGCAGCAGTGGGGGAGGGTTGACTGTGATGCATTCCCCCGGCAGCAGCAGATGAGTGAGAACTGAATGAGCCGAGTGTTCGCTCAAGGAGCTCTTTGTCACATTTTGGCAACTTGAAACGCTTTCGCCGTCGAAGAAATGAGCCGTTCTCAAACATTGAAAGTGCGTTTGGGTGCAGGGTCCAATAGGCCCCTTTACCCGGCCTATCGGGTCTGCGAGGAACTTTGACAAAGCAGTCGTTAAAAGAAAGATTGTGGCGAAGTGAGTTTTGCCAGCGTTGAGTATTCTTTCTGTAAATGGAAGAAAATTATAGTTCAGTATGAAAACGCCGATGTAAGATGTAAAATCGTTTTGATAAATCGTGCAAGCACACAGGTCAATCTCTGGTGAAAAGATTTATGATGAGAATTAGCAGGTTTAAAAAGTTAATAAAAATATAATTTACCTGTAATATGGGAAGTGATCCATGATGAACTTGTAAATGTCACAAAGTGGAAGCATCTTTTCACCCGAACTCCAAATAGCCATTGCCGTAAGAGAAATGTAGGAATACGGTGGCTTTTGATCTCCATAACTTTCTCGTGATGGTCGAGGCATTTTACACGATTATCTTAGACACACTTTCGGTGGTCATGCACAATTCCAAAACTGATTTTTATAGCCGTGACCATCAATCACAGTAATCACAGTTTTATAATAAAAAATCCTTTTTCACTTGAATCATTCTCACATGCACTATTTAATGTAGTAGAATGTAACTTGTTTTTGGCTAAAACTGAAATATAGCTCAGTCTAGAATTAGGATATTTTGTAAATATTGATCCTTGTAATGTGTTGTAAATTTCGTTAAAATTTATTGAGAGGACAAACTATTTAGTTTTATATTTCAGTGTTCTGCACATGTTTACTTTCCAAGTCCTTCCACAACACTGCACCGGATCACCTATGAATCCTCAACTGATATACCGCCGCAGTGAGCGTATGCCTTTTTCATTGAATAACCAACAAGCACAATGAAGACAAACAAAGAACATGATCCATAACGCATGGGAACCAGAGGCACAATGACTCGAAATGTGTATTCCCACTAAAATATTTACCCAACTGATATAACACAACAGTCAGTCAGCCGCACATTATGTAATAATATATAATATCCTTATTTTTCTCTTCTTGCGGAAACAATATCCTTATGTCTTGTATGTTAAGATATTGGAAGATAATAATAACGTGTCGATGAAGATGATGATGATACTAACAGCCAAACCACTACTGATCTGATCACCCCTTGGTTCGGATCGGAGTGACTGTTGTTTCTAGCGAGCCCAACTTTATATGGATTATTATATAATATATTGTTCAGTCAGTGTGCAATGTGCAACTAAACAAATCACACTCCATCTCATGTTCCATGATGAGAAGTGAAGTCCCTCTCTCCAATTCTGATACTATCCCACTTCATCCCAAGTTTATTGTTAGGATATTGGAGAGAAAGAGCACAAAAAAATTATAACCATGTATAGTTACTTAACTTGCACTGGCATGGGTAGTAGAAAGAAAGGGCACCCAGCAAAACGAGAGAGAGGATGATGTGCGTGCAAGTCTTGTGTGTTCTCTTGCTGAGCTAACACTTGTCCAAAGACTAACTAAACATTTACTATTGAGTCGAGTGGATTTTTGCTCTTCTCTTCTTCTTCTCCTCTTAAACAAGTTAAGTATGTTTCGTATATGATGTTTGTGCATGACATGAAAATTCATATTCATTCCATTGTGTTACAGCAAATGTGGTAGCTGCAGCAGTGCAGGCTAGGTTACTTACTTTACGTTACGATATCATATTGCAGAGCGAGCGAGCTTGTTTCCTTGTGGTTGGTCATCATCTTTGGGGTATGCAAACATCCACATCAGAATATGCTCCGTGTACACAAGTCTTGTGTGTATGTACTTTTAATACAATAATCCTCCTGTTGAGATATGTACACAATATTATACAGCACCAGAATAGGATAGTGTACATAACAAGTTTTTTGTGTGCCTGTGATATGTACACACACAAGAGCAAGTAGATATGCATGTGGATGGATTGGATTAAGCAGTTCAAAAAGAGTAACAAGACGTGGACAGAATCCGTAAGGCTACTTGCTTTACTCTACATGAAACACGAGAAGTTGCTCCTTTGCACACATCTTCCCTTGTTGGATTTTTTGTGTGAGGTGAGTATTACAAATACACATAAGATGTATACACAACAACATGCGCCTTAAACAAAGCCACACCTCATATTGGTTTATTGGCTATGCTATTCTCCTCCTTTTTGGGGAAATAGGAGGGGTCTCTCCTCCAAATACCTCTTCACATCTTTTCGGTAAACTTCTCTCTTTCCCGATCGACAAACTTTTTTCTTGCTCTTTGTTGAGTGAGAGGAAGAATGTGTATCAAAAATGAATCACACCGATAAATACTTACATTACATTATAATATAATATATCCACGTTGTAGTCAACTTCTCACTAGACAATAAAATATAATAATATTAACGTTACGATTATGTTCGCAGGAGAGAAGAAAGAATAAAAACAATTTCTACAACTCACAGAGAGTGTATCATTATGCACATTACTTTTATCATCATCATTATCATTTTTTCCATTGTCATTCTACTGTTATGCATTCAAGCCTTGCTTGCTGGCTGGCATGTTTCTCTCAAGTGGTTCTAAAATATGGGATGCTAATGGCATTGTACAAATTTTCATCTCGTTTTATCTTGTTCACTACCAAATGGCTTTTTCTCTCTCTCTCTTCTCTGCCGGCATCAAGACAAATTTATCTTTTAGTCTTCCATTATTTTTGGGGTTGATGTTGATTCTCTCAACATCCCTTTTTCTCAACATGTTTGTGTAATCTCAACCGAAACGGTTCTCACTTTGCCCTGGTATCGTCTTCTACTACTGGAACCTAAGAAGAGCTAGAGAGAGAGATTTTTGTCTCGATGAAGTTTGGATCGATGATGACGAGACACTTTTCCAAAGAACTTTGTACCTTTCCCCCGTTCCTGGAATGGGCAATGTAGCGTTTTCATCTGTAACTAATCGCTTTATCATTATCTTGTCTCTTGTTTGTAACAAAGGTGAGACATGCACATTGCATACTTTGAATAAGATGATGGTGACAGTATCACAATGAACCGATGTATCGGCTTTAGTCAGTCTAGTCTCCTCAAATAAAAAAAAATGTGGAGCACGGTGATCAAAATGATTGACTGACTAGAAAATAGTAGCTGGACGGAAATCCTTTATGTGACTTGCTTTGAAGGGTTGGAAAAAAAGAACAAGGAAACAGTTTTAATCACAGGGTTTCAAAGCGCAACTTACCGTCAACCATTTATGTATTTGATTCTGATTATCCTTCAAATTCAAAGTTTCAAAGTTTGTACTTTTCCCAGCAACGAACAGCTTATTATGCTCCGCTCACTACTTAACGGACTACCCCAAAAACAGAAAATTTAGGATTTGTAAAAGAGCAATTTTGTTTTTTATTGTCAAGATTTGATCAGTTTTTTAAAACCTGGTGTATCGTATCACTATAATTATTGTTATTAGAGCAAAAGACTTCTTCAGTAGCGCTTTGGCTTGTGGTAGCTATTTGTAGGAATAAAATGGAGGTTATTTTTTTCAGAATTATTATGTGCTTAGCACCGTGGCTTGAGAGATGGGAAAGGGGTGACTTTTTGAATTGAAATTAGATGGCCTGGTTTGTTCCCATGAATTATCAAATCATGATAACCCGTATCTTCATTTCACCTATCATATTCCTTGTGTAATTCTCCCATACCGTTTTTTTGACTGGAATATTATTGGAGTAATGATGGGACGTTGATGATTCATGTATGATGGACGGATGAGACACTGACTGAAATGTAGCGGCATCGGCATCTCTCTTCTCCTCATCTTCTTACACAATCTGACCGCAACGTTACTTCCATACCATTACATCACCATTATTATCATTATTGTCGTATTTTTCATACCATTACCTGTATTTAACCCTTTAGCACTATTTTTCAGAAGAGATAATATGCTCGCATCAATTGAGTCTACTAGAGCTTCCTCTGATGTTCAAGTTCTTTGTTTACCGCAACACTACTACCATGATAATAGTTTTCGTGTAGACTTTAATACCAGAGGAGATGATGATAAAAACCATCTTTCCTTCCGTCAACGAGTCCCTTATTCCTCCTCTCATCTTCTCCTATCATCTGTCCATCAAAAAACAAGTGAAAAAAACGTTTCTTCTTTATCTGACCGCTTGCCTTGTAGTGCATTGCATATTAGTTGTCTAGATGCGTTTTTACATGATTCACCCATTTTATAATGATGACCGCATGTCTTCTTCTGATGATGATCACGAGATGAGAATGATTAAAAAGAAGATGGCAGGGAGAGGAGGAGAAGGAAGAAAATAGTATGTACATTGTACTGGGCTCAACACACAGAGAAAAAGGTGAGAAGTAGAAAACAAGTAATTTTGTGTCGGATCCAAAAAAGCAAAAGTGATTAAGGAATGCGACACGTGAGACGGATGAGAACAGGTAGTAATTTTCGGCTTGCAATAAAAACCATATCATATCCATACCTGGTCATTATGCATCTGACTAATAATGTACTTCGCCGAGTATTTTTTTCTGTGTACACGTCTCTTGATTGACTACACATGGATATTATGTAACATGATCATGATAATGATGACTGGCTTTTATTTTCTCCGCATGTTTTTTTTTCTGGTGTTTTATAAGGAAACAATCTGGATTCGGGGTTTGTCCTCAAGGTGTGAACAAGGGCTTAATAAGGAAGTCAGACAGGAACATTAGAGGAAGGGAGCGATGAAAAAAAATTGAGTTTTATGGCTGGCTCTTATATCAATCATTAAATTGGTATATTATATGTGCACAGGGGCGTCGCAATAGGGGGGACAGGGGGGACAATGTCCCCCTAGAATTTGAGAAGTCCCATAAGAAATGTATTACGGCCAAAACAGTTTCCGGAAAAATGTAATACTTTGCACGTAAATGTCCCCCCACACAAAATACCGTTGCGACGCCTCTGTGTACAGAGAAAATAGAGCAATTTTGCCAAGGAATAATAATTACTCTCTCAGGGGATGTGGATAGTAGACGTTTGGTTGGCGTGGGCTATTGACGATTAAGCTTGTTTGAAGTCGGTATATATATACAAAACCTGATATCATCTCTCTCTCTTTCTTTGCATGCATTTTTATAAATTAAGATTTCAGAATGCCCAACCAGAAAAAGAACAATACGTACAACAAATTTTACCAGCCTTGCTAGACGTCCATTAAAAAGAGATTTAAAATACTACATTCTGAAATAAAATTCAAATTTTCCATGATCTTACTAAAAAAAAATCAGTACACAAACCGCCATCATCACCATAAACAATTTGGCGAGGCGTGAATCGCTCATGGGAAGCCGCAGTAAACATGCCTACTTACGCTCATTTCATGTGTCAAAATATAGAAAAGGAAAGGGTGCTGATTTGTGTTTTTTTGCCATAAGATTGCACAGGTTAAAAAACCTTAATACCTACATACAAGACAAGTAATCAAGCAAGCTTATAGTTGTAGTATAACTCTTTGTCTATTTTGCATTACAAATATTTAATGGGGGTATGACAGCAGGCTGGATGTTGTTTGATCGGCATTTGCCAAAAAAACATCACAAGTCCTATTTCACCAATATAGTTTTACAACGAGTGGGATTAGATGTTGGCATTAGGGACTTGGTGCGTTATGAAAGAAACATGTCAGTTACATAACTCCAGGCATCCTTTTCCTTTTTATCCATTATGAATAAATATGGAATATAAAAGGTAATGTACATAAGAAGACAGAAGAGGAGAGGAGACAGGCATGCAATATCAATCAAATCATGCCGTGAGAGCCAGAAGCAATTTCTTTAGCGCACCCTTCCATTAATATTTTGATACTCGGGTGAATAGCAAATCAAAGGCAAAACTCCAATGTTAATACCAAAATGAGAAGGAGGACTATAAACATCAACTGCTTTGAGTGCCATGCCGTGAGTGTGTGTAATATTATGAAAGAATCAATACAACGTCTTTTTATCATGATGGTCATCATATAATCGTCATCATGAAAAGCAAAATATAGCGATATGGATTTTCAAATCACAAATTACAAATAATTCCCATTGAGAGACACCGAGTCACAATCAAACATTATTAGCATCTCATTTCTCAACTCAACATTTACGCACGCAATACGTTCAACTGCCCATCCTTCTCTTGAGCAGTAATTTAATGACGCAGAAAAGGCATATTATGTCCATAGGTACACTATGTACATATACTATCGGTATGAATGTATATTTCATGAGGTGGACATTGACAGTCAGTCACTCACATAAGACAATCGGTTGGTTTGCTTGTAGTTTTCTCAGGTGTGTTATTTGACTTGGAGGCAAACCGACTCTCCGGGAGACCCACAACGATGTAACTACGTACGTGAAAAATGCCAACCAAGCCCATGTATGTAATCACAAAAACATTCGGATGATTGCTACTTTTTTATGTAATTCATTTCCATATTTTCCCTTTCATGCTCTCCGATTCTAAAGGAAATGGAACGTTGTTGGTCCAGATAAGCGGTTTTCAGAAGTTATGTAAAAATATTCTTGTATGCAAATGTAATGATATTAATATGGGGCAAAGTGAGACCTAGTTGAATTTACCTGATTTAAGAGTTCAGAGTGACTTGAAACGTTATATTGGCTCCATGATGAGATATCTAATGTTTCCAGTAGAGAAAATCTCATTTGGCCTTCAAACAGTAAGCTAATAGCGGTGGAAGGACACACAAGTAGTTTTATTGTGGTATTCAAATTCAAATGCATCTTTGAGATTCAAATATGATGATTGTTGACGGGAAAGAATAATGACTTTGCTTCACATTTTGATAATTAACCTACAAGAGTGGAACTCGCGGTGTACAATGGAAAAGATGATGATGTGATGATGGTCAAGTGACTGAAAAGGAATAGTGGATGGAGTGGAGTTGTTAAGAGGAAAGTAGTACCCAGCAAAGACATTTAATTTACGAGTAATCACGATTTCAAAAGAGAAACATGAGCAATGAGAACAATATTTGTCGAAAGGGATACAATTTTACAAATAATATCTCTGCTGGATGCCTTTAATATTCTATTTCTTTTGTCCATTTGCCTTTTGTTGGAATTGTTTGATGAAATAACCATATGTACACAAGCTTATGTACGAGAGTACACAAAGAGAAGAAAAGTCAAACTAATGATTTCGATGTTTGAGATTTCAAATTCCTCATCATTAATTCATACTTTAATGAACACTTCGTGTGTTCTATTATTGCTCTCGTTGTTTAGTTCAAGTAACTGCTTGTTTTTATTTCACAAACTGTGCAGTAGTACCTTTAGAATCGTTTGTGGAGATTGTATACTCATAAAAATCGTGCATGAATTACAACATAATGCTCACAAATGATACCATTTCATTTTATATCACATCACATCTAATAAAAAGAAAAAATAACATTCAAAATCTAATTTATTGCATTGTATACAAAATGGGATTGAGAGGAACCGACAAAATCAATGCTAGAAGATTGAAGAAAAGATTCCCTACATGAAACCTCTTCTGAATACAAGAACAATCATAATGTATGTGGAATGTGAACATCTTTTTTGCTGGTAGCATTTAGCATATCTTCCATATCTCATTGCTAGTTTAATGAAAATGACATGAAGTTTTCAAAGCATTTAAATATCGGACGAGGATTTAGATTTTATGTTTATATTCAAATGTGAATTACGCAATTTTCTGAAAAGGTCAACTGTGGCAGTGGCAAGTATTTTAACTGATATGTAGAAATCTACATACTTTGTAAATTTCAGAATTCTGAATCTGAATTCGCATAATCGACATTTTTGGCTTCTG
>JAQGAP010002563.1:0-14729 GCA_034697805.1 Orchesella bifasciata | reverse complement strand
GTCGTCGAAGTTATTTTTATTAGAAGTTATTGTCATTAGAAGTTAAAATTTAGAAGTTTCTGCTTTAGAAGTTAAATATTTAGAAGTTACTTCCGGACACGTCCACAAGAATGTATCTGCTGTCGGTGCTGCCTTTGTAGCAACTGTTGCCGTTGCCCCCCTCCATGTTTATATCCAATGCCTCAACTACCTTGCATGCCCTGCATGCCATGCATGGGACCACCTCCACCTCCTACCCGAATAATTAGAGAGCAAGTCCTAGTTCCATATCCAGTACCTGTACCAGTATGCCCCACACCACCTTGTCCTCCACCTTCTTGTATGCCACAGTCTACCCCATGTTTACCTTGTGGTGGAGGTGATTGCTTTCCTCCAAGAACACTGCCTCCGGAGTGCTGCTATGAACCAGATCCATTGATTGAAATATGTCATCCTTGTCCACCTGCATTTCCGAAAAGGTGTAAATTCACTAAGCAGGTTCATTTTCATTTTAATACCTATGTTAGCTGGTGTATTAGACAATAAGTCAAACAAAAAGTTTGTATATTTACAATAAGCTGTATATATTTTAGAATTTTCCGGCCGGGACGCTCGATCGTGCCGGGTTATCAGGTACGAGAAATAGTCAATTAACATTTCCGCAACAAGTTGTCTTTGGTGAGCTGTCATTGTTATGTCTTTCGTTTCCGATTTATTACATTTAGGGACACGTTCCAGGGTTAAAAATATTCGGAGCAGGTCAGTTGATAATTAGAGTATTTTCATTGACAATACTGTCATTTATAATTCGACTTGTAACATTGAATCTATTTCATTAAATTTTTACGGACAGGTCGGACTCACGGCGCAGCTACTAAAGATACATGTTGCATTATGTCACAGTGGGGAAAATGCTGCCCCCTCTTACCCAGAAGAATATATGAACAGTAGATTTTATGAACAATTTGGGATTTGCATGCCTTTCTACCTACCTATGAATATGGAATAGGCATTAAGACGCAGAATATCGCATTGGCATTTAGCAGCATTCTTGTAAGCCTTAAACATCGAAATTAAAGCAAACGTGTGAGCAGTGTAATAGCAAAAAAGAAGTCGGTAAGAGGCAACTCTGTAGAATTTTCTAACAATATGAAGAAGGCACCGCAGTCTCATTTTAGCCTTAGGGCTAGCTTAGGGCCTAGGATATATTAAGAAGAATGTCTACTACTAGATTTCATTGAAATCATTTCTATTAGTTTGTTTAATGGGCTTCATCGGAAAGTACATTATCATACAACGCGATGATCATTACTGTTATGGCTGCATCGGGGTTTTGAAAAACCTACATGTAGTTATGATGATAAATGATAAAGTAGTGGAAAGCCTAAAACAGTATTCAACTATTCAATATTCTGATTTGTGTATTATTGATTCCTGAAACATCGAAATGTTTTAACAGTAAAATCCACAATATGCAGTGTAAAAAATATATCAACATGTATGGCGTAATCGTTTCGTGATTTAAGTAATTACTTGTATTTATAATCAACCACTACCACAATCCCGAAACCTCCAAGTTGGAAGCTCCACTCTAACACAAATGCTTCACTAGTCTTTAGACCACAAGTCTTTAGTGTATTTTGGTAGGGGTTGGGTTGGGTACTTACTTTGCCCCATAATATGCGTTTGCGTAGGCTACGTTATGTCTTGTGTAATTTTTAATTGCTAATCATCATGAATCATAAATGCTGATAGCATCGTGATATCTTTGTAGGTATATGATTTTATGAACTTTACATAATATATTCATAAAATATATTCCTCATGACCTCATGTACCGTATTTGTAAGGCAACACCAAAGCCACATCCTTCCTTTATTCCAGCGTCAAACGGGTTGAACTCTGGACTGAATTCATATTGAAACAGCAGTTAGGTACTATTTATATGTCAAAGCCAAAAAAAATGATCATTAGCTTGCAGTTATTTATGTAGAACAGACAGAGACTGGTTAACTAAAAAAGATTGAAAGTAACAGATAGTTAAAGTAAGGCATTTCTCATTTAGCCCCATTCAATATCAAATCATGGCAAGAACCAGCCAATTGATTCCCTTATTGCTGGGTACAGTTCTGTTTCTCACACTGGCACTTGAGACATATGGAAAATCTACCTTTAATCGGAGAAAGCGTCAGACAGCGTACGATGACTATCCGGTAAGATGTTTTTAATTTTGAATTAGAACCCAATATTCCCATCCATACTGAGAGCGTTATATTTTATATATGTATTTAAGGGTGAGGATGGAGAGGATGTTTATATAGACAATATAAATGCAGACTATGAACGAGATGCTAGACGAGTTGGTGGCTTACAAACCTATCCCCCGTTCCCCGGGTATGATGATTACGACAGATACATCACAGAGGAGCCACAAACAGCCCCGCCTTTAGTGGTACCGACATCATCAGAACGAATCATTACAAATAATACGTACGAACTGGAAACTGAAAAGCCTATCCATAAACAAGTTGTCCCATGGCTAAAGAGACAATGGGGATTGACCAAAGATTTTGTGAGGAAACACTATGACCGTATCAGTGGCTGAAAGCTGTTTACATTCTGATGATTGACAAGTGATTCCGTACACCTTCACCTATGACTTAACATGCTATGAATGATAGGAGATATCCAGTATAGAAATTCCAAATAAAGTAATAATAGTAATAATAATTAAACAAAACATTTGGTACGAAAATAGACAATCGTTTTATTAGTTCATTGCGGTCAACCGCAAAATCAAGGTCACAAACCTTCATACATATTTATATAATACATATATCATATCCGATGCATTTAATCAATCGCTATTCGCTTGATCCTTTTCGGGTAAATCAGTCAACGCATTAACAGGTTTGATTGTGATACCATAAGATGAACACAGTAGACAGAGAAGATAGCACTTACCCTCCTCCGTCCAACTGTTAACGCTAAGTTTCCACTCCTCCTACCGTAGCATTATCCCTGTATTTTAGAACACTCAACGACATTAAAAATACGTTAGAAGTTGGTTAGAAACTACAAATGTATGTATGATGTAAAATCTACTCCGAAACTAAAATTTTAAACGAGGGCGTACAAACGAATAACAGTGTTTGGCGTATGGTATGTTACTTTACCATTACAATAAGATTAACGGAGTTCATACATTACATAAGCTACAACAAGATGCACGAATGAATACACGAACACCAAGAGTAGAATGTCGTTTACAAAGTACTGCTACGACGAATAAGTACATTACTAGTGTCACGACTGACACAATAATAATTATTAAAATCAATTCGAACAATTATTGATTTTAAATAGTAGAAAACAACATTTTATATTTTCAAACATCAGCTTCAAGTAAGGAATGTGAAAATTTCTATCTATACTACATTTTAAGAGAAACTTTCGACAAGTTCACTTGGCAAATCATACTTAATCTGATCTGAGAGAAGCAAAATGTTTGAATACAGCTTATTAAAATTATTATTATAAAACTGCTACCCGAAACTCAACACACAATTCTCAATCACACTAATATGCTAATATTATAATAGCATAATTCTCATTAACACTTAAATACACTTAAACATTCCGTTTCGGATTCTGACCCGTAATCACTAGTGGGAGATACACCTTTCTTCTTCATTTTCTCTATTCGGGCTTTAAATACATTGTACTGTTTCAGATGAGCAAAGAAAGTCTCTTCCATCTTCTTAAGCTTTTCTACTGTTGTTGTGATGTCACCTACATGGAACCAGTCCAGTTGATTTTCGAGTTTGCCTTTCCAATCTTTTATTTCGAGTTTCAGCTGCTTTAAAACAACCATTAAGCACATGGTAGCAATATTCCTGGTTGATTCCGTTACAACTAAAGTGCATCCACAACTGAAACAACAATAAAACATTTATTGCATGGTTGCTTTATAAAACTAGCATATTCACTCCTGAAATGGAATGCTAATTCGCTAACGTATATACCAGTCAAAGCAAAATCAACTTTTAACTTACCTATAGATATCAGAGGCAATTGCATAAGCCTTATCCCGGACTCTTACTGCAACTTCCTCCTTTAAAGCAATGCCATTCCATTTCTTTAGGTACATCAGGATAAATCCATAGACATTGGTAAACAGGAACCGCATTGGATTGACGGTCGTAAACATGAGGAATTCGGTGTCAATCACCTCGTTCTGTGAAAAATAATTAGTAACGTGAGAGCAATTGCTCTACAAAATAAATATAGCCTGCTATTCACAATGGCAGGAGAATGGACCTTCCAAATTGCAGCCCAGCCACCATTGTGGAAAGAGAGCTCATCTGGAAGATGGACCCCTGGTAAGCTTGAAGCAGTAATTCGGGCTAACTCCAATACCCGGTCAACGGGTAGGATATGCTCTTCCACTTTAGCTGCATGAAACACGCATGTGACGGCAACAACCTGCGTAATAATCAACGGTGTTCAGTTAAATAAGGTGAAAATAAATGAAATCATTCATAATATTAATATTACATTGAATTTAGTAATGTATAATATGATCATAATAATTTTAATCGCAGATAGCATGCGTACGTATTCGTTGAAAATCTGAAATGGGTGAATGGTGTAAAACCGATGATAGAAATGAACTGCAGTTGGGAAAATCCTTGGCGATTTAGTCTGATCCAACGTGTCGCCCTGAATGACCTTCTCGAACGTGAGATATCTCATCATGTACTTGATGAAGCGTATGCCTCTACGCCGACGTTCCATTTCTTCCGTCGGACTCATTCCACGCACAACTGATGGAAGTAGTGACATGGACTCCTCAGGAACCACCCATTTGTTGGTCATCAGCTGATTATCTGGTGTCTCCTCCATCATTCCTGGCTGCAAGCAAGGGTACTCCGGAAAGCAAACTCCCTCTGTGACAAAATAATTATAATTAAATTAAGAGATGTATTTGAAAACAATGATTAAAATCAAACTACATATATAAAGAGCACCAGCACCTAACAAAAAAACCTTTTCAGTTACATGCACAGGTCTTATCGTGATCACTAATCAACAGTTTGAGTAATGAATGAATGAAAGCCGAGATGTTTGACTGGTGAATAACACATGCCAGTTCTGCTATTTCTGTTCCTTTTACAAAGCAACCAATCAGCTTTCCCACCCATCGGTTGCTTTGAACTTGGAATTTCGTCAAATGTAAAAACGGTGAGCACTGAGCACACACAGCTAACACTTGTTCATAAAGCAAAATGCACGTACAGCTTCACGATGTTTTTCATATGAAATTCTAAATTGTGTATGTGCAATTAATCCGAGCTCACTGTGTACCAACCTAGAATAGAATGCAAAACAAACTACCATTAAATGGATTTCTTCTTTTGTCTCCTTACTTTTCTCCGTATATGCCAAACCATCAATTAACGATTCAACCAGTTACTGTTGATCGTATGAAATGACGCTAAATGAACATATAGTAGTTCACAATAATTAGCATAATGTTTAACCCATGATACACAGCCAAAGACTTGTAATTGGAGTTACAATGAATGAAAAATGCAGTACATATGGGCAAAGGTTATACAATATTTATGCAGAAATCTAAAGTGTACAAATATATGCAACCACCAACACACAGTCGGACCAGATAATATTTCTAGATTTCATGAATCTAACTAACTAATCCTGACACCTGCAATACTAAAGACAATGCGACACACACGATGATATTGGTTTATATAATCCAAACTACTAATCAGACGTTATCATCAAATATTACTGATTACACATATAGAGCCAACAATTAATTTTAATTAGTAACATTATTATAGTATGAAAGAAATTAAAGACACAAGGACAGTTTTGAATTTTAAAGTGAGAAACACTGTTTTCAATTTTTTTCAATCAAATCCGGAGGAAGTTTATACAACAATCAAATCATCATCATCATCAACACTCATTCATAAGTACAAAACCCATGTAAACGTTACCCATTAATTCACTTACTGTTATTAGCACTGGTCAGCTGATGATACTGGCCTTCAGTAAGCCTCATCAATTTACAAATCTTTGTTTCAATACAAACCGAGAAAACGGACCATTTCACTCCGGAAACAGGTCAACGAATTATGGTTCACCGAACTGAGAAAATGATTTAACAGTATTAAGTTTCCATTTCCGGTAACAGAAAACACAGCTAAACAAGATCCAGCTGAATTTTCTAATACTTTGTTACTGAAGACGGAGATTGAAATTGAAAATCACTATTAAAAATTACTTGTTCCAATTTTACACTACAAATCTACCAGCTCAGAAGAATGTTGAATTTTGTTTACAAACACACTTCAAAAGAATGAGATAAGAGTTGTTAAAATTGGTATCGCAGCTTCCGAAAATGTTCCTTTATTCGACTACTACTTTAATTAGCACGAACAGTTGACTAGATATCAGTAATTTTTGCAATTACAATTAATTTTCGGCCAGCTGCGAATCCACTAGTTATTTACGTAACGAACATTCTTGTAGAAAGGATAGGCGGAAGAATGAGTCATCCCGACTACCAAGAAGAATATTTGTGTGGAGGGGATAGGAGATGATGACGAAAGAAGGGAAATGAACGACAAATGCACGTTCACTATTTTAGCTTTTCAAATGCATGCGTGGTGGAATGGCGTGTGCTGAGTAGGCATCGCGCTCAATGGTAGACGCTCTCAACATATTATTTTAGGCATATGCGTGTGTGGTCTTATACATAAGTTGGGAACAGCTTCTCACAAGCATGCATACCATGCATTTTCGTTGTTCGTCATTGTCAACTTTCATGAAGATCGTTTCTATGAATCATGAGCTAACCATGGGCTTATGACGTATGACTAATGTTCATAAAAACTCCAAATTGATACTGATAAATGTCGGACCGGATTGCGAATTATATGCATTCGCAACAATTATTTTTATTACTATTACTGTGGCTGGTAAAATACCTTTGGTTTGTTGACATGTGAAAAAAAGTATAGTCGTGTACCATTGCGGTAAATGACGATATGAGTATCTGCTGCAACTTTTATAGGGGCGCGCTATACTTTTTTTTACATGTCAACAAACCAAAGGTATTTTACCAGCCACAGTACGTTACATACCTGACTGATGAATAATGAAATTCCTTTGTGGTGGTGGGTGGCTAACTGCCGAAATTCAACTCGGTTGATCACTGCGAAGGCAGCAGGGCTGATTCAAAAAATGGTGAATGTCGGAGGATGGTCACAGCAGGAGGACGACACTGATGACTGACTGATCAGACGGGTTATGTATGTTTGTTTACTTTTTGATGATACAGATACTCGCAGTATCTATCGCGAGGTCAAGGTCACCCGTCCGTTGTGGAGCGAGTTAAGGTTATCAGTTGCACACTGGATGGATGCCAGTTAGAGACAGTCAACAGTTAGGAACAGATGGCAAACCAAGAGGTTTAGTCAGAGCAGCTTTGGATGAACAATCAAATGATTATGGCCAGGGTCAGGTAAACTGTCAACGCTGCTTTTAGTCAACGGCTTTTGAAAATCTTCAAAGTTAAAACACAAGACAAAAATGATCAGATGTGCGATAGGGAACACACACAGACAACAACAGATGACAGGGGTGTTGGGCGTGTAAGAAATTTTGAATACCTGGACAAATAAGATTGTGGACGGATAGAGAAAATCAAAAAATGACCTTGAATCATGAGTGACGTTCGAAAGTGGAATGGAGGGAAATAGCCACAGTACTGCGTAGCAGTAAAATAACAAAATACAGATGGAAATGGAAGGGAATCGTAAAGAGATAAGAAGAAGAGTACAACAGTGCGGAAGGTTGTATTGACCGATTTGTTGATATGGAATATGAATAATGTGAGCACAAGCAAATGGCAAATAGATGCAAATTGCAAAAACTAAATTATTACCCAAGCGTGACTTTAATGACTGATGAAGTGATGAACTTCAGTATTCAATGATGTCAGTTTTGAAAGAGACCGGAAGACACAAGTCACAAGTAGGATGAACTGTTTTTATAATCGTCAGCCAGTATCACGTGCGTGCACTAACGATTTCTGTAAATTATTGAATTTGCTTTATCGTCAACAACTCTCACATGACACAAACAAACTTTTATGATATCGACCGGCAATATCATGAATACCTTTATTCTTGGATCGCACGCAAAGAGAGATGTAAAGCGGAGCCGACAAGACAAAGACAACCAACTCAAGCGAAAGGAAAGTTTTTTAGCGAAGAGATGGATGAAAGATGAAATGCAGATTATGCGGATGCTACATCAAGATAATCTACAGATAGATCGAAGTCCGGAGAATCGCACAAAATGAAGCAATAATTTGCTGAGGATCCGTAATGACATTTATGGTCACGTATCTCCTGGGCTACTTTATACATATATACACAAACTACCGCAGAATTCGGGTACTTCCTTTCCTTCATACAATCTCAACAGGATTATGCATATTGACATGTAAATGATGGGATACAGATGCAGTCCGTGGAGAAATGACCTCAAAATTACATACTTAAAATGTACTTGAAAATGAGGATGAGGAGATGGATATTGGAAATGATTATGTTTATTACTGATTTTGGCACACAAAAATTCAGTTATATCTTATTCATATTCGTAAGTAAGCCGTTCGGCATAGTTTTAAGTTGGAAGGTTTAGTTCGCACAAACGGAATACCCTCCATCAACAGTTATGAAGCTTCCATTCATCATAGGACATGCATCTCCTAAAACGAAGAGTACAGCGTTGACAACTTCATCAACACGAGCTATTCTCTTCAAAGGTGTTCTTCTCATGAACCCGTCGTTATAAGGAAGCTTTTTTGCCATTTCAGTCCAAATGGCAGTTGGATTCACTGAGTTGACCCGGATTTTATGCTCTCCCAACTCACATGCCATTACTTTTGTTAGCATGTCCAGTGATGCTTTGGAGGAACAGTAGACTCCAAGATTCTCAGAGGCTCGGAGTGAAGTCTAAATGTTGACAAGAGAATATTTTATGAATCTAGAACCATGAAAAGTTTTACATGCATTTAAAATGAAATGGGTAGGTAGGTAAGGTAAAACCCCTACAATCGATGAAATATTCACAATGGATCCAGCTATTTTGTTATCAATCATAGATTTTGCAATCACTTGTGAAATGTTGAATACTGCTTTGTAGTGAATCCCAAAAGACCTACATAGAATTTAAAAATGTTACGTATGGTACATTATATAAAAAGTAAATTCAGGGTGGATGATTGATGATTTAGTTGACAATTTTTAGAACCATTTCTCATCTTACAAGTCAATGTTTTCCTGTCGCGTTTCCAAAAAACTTTCTGGCATAACCACACCGGCATTGTTGATCAGACAATCAACAGGTTTATCCTGTACCAGTGCAAGTACTTTCTCCCTAGTTTCATCCCACTGCATCAGATCCACCGAAACGGTGGTAATACTAGAATGTTCTTTCTTCAACTCATTTAGTTGACCTTCATCTTTGTCCACTGCAATGATAAGTGCATCTTCAAGAATTAGTCTTTCGACTAAGGCTCTTCCCACACCTGCTCAGAACAGAACATAAAGGTAAAAAAAGAATCGAATATTACTAGTCATACAAAGAATATAAAGAGGGTGTTAGAAACTAATGAATATACTTTAAACCAACTTAATGTATCTTACATCCTGCAGCTCCAGTAATGACAATTCGCTTCCCTTGGAATCCCATCGCCCCGATTGAATTGGTATAAAGAAGTTCTTGGAAAAAAGACCTGTTAGACAACTTGTCGAGCTCCAGCACAGTCCGTCTTCGTGAAGATACTCTCAATGAAATCAAGTAGTCAGTTCAGTCAGCGTAGAGAATGGAATAAATTACATACAATTAAAGGAGGTGGATATTTTGTATGCAATATGTATGCTACATGCATTGTAAAGGAGTAACCTATGTAAAACCTTGGAATCAGTCAGAAGCAACTGAACTGTGATTTATGATATTACGACTTTTATGACTAATTTTGTAAGATACACTTTCATTGTCATTCAACACATGCTACATAATCCAAACCTCACTATGTTCAAATGTGTAAGAGAATACAGTACAAACATGAACATGATAACATGACCTCCATTATCAAATGCTTAGTAGGAGCATGGGAAAAATCTGTCGACAATTTACGATTATTTATGAATATAAAGTGATGATGTTTTGATATGCTGAAGTGAAGCCATTCTACGATATGATGTGTAGTTCCATATCTATACTCTCTACAGTTTAACGTGTGATGTGCTGTAATATTGTCAACCTCAAGCACCTAACGCGTCACTACATAAAATGACATTACGCAACAATTATCCAAAATCCAATCTCAATAAGAATTAAATGTGGACAATATACGACAGTAAAATTTCACCGACATTCAGCAATAAAAATATCTTTTTACTTTACCACCTCTAATTTTAAGAATGCGTTAGTTAAACTAAATCAACACAAATAAAATAGATGCGCGAATGACTGCAAGGCTTATTTTGATGTTTATATAAATCAACATTTTTATTTCAAAGGTGTTTCCAACAGGAATTAGCAAAATGGCCTTACACGCTTCTTTTATCACCGCATAAGAGCAACTTGACAAATCGAGAAATTCACGTTTTAAGCCAATCCTGACAACTCCTCTTGAACCTTTTTCCATGCAGCAAGTGGTCCATGTTCTGGGCGATACTGAACGCCGCAACCGTCATTTGCAAGTCTTCCCTCTGCCCTCAGCTTCTCAAAATCGGGACGCTCGAACTTAGTAAATCCCCACTTCTTGGAAACAAAGATCTAGTATTGTGAAGAGAAGAAACATTTTGTTAAAAAAAACATCCCACTGTACAGTAGGAATAACTTTGTCAGCACATTACATAATAGCAGTTAAGCCGAACGATAAACATACCTTTTGACGTCCAGGGAACTTGAACTTTGCACGACGAAGAGCCTCAATTACGGAACCCTTATGTTTGTCCAAAGATCGAACGGACATAATGGGCTGTCCAATGCGGACACGAGCAACAGTTCCTTGGGGTTTTCCGAACGCACCTCTCATTCCAGTTTGAAGCCTATCAGCTCCAGCGCACGACAACATTTTATTGATTCGGATGACATGGAATGGATGAAGCCGCATTCGTATGTGGAACTGATCCTTTCCGGCAGACTTAACAAGATACTTGTTGGCGCAGATACGTCCGGCTTCCAGAGCTTCGGATGACAGTTGTTCGTATTCATCCGACACCAGATGCACACAAAGTGGGAAGTCATCTACACGAGCCTTCTTCTTTCCCAAATCAAAAATACGGATCTTGGAATCAGGTACACCCCGACAGAACCGTGATTTTGGGTACGGCTTATTTTTGCAGTACCGATAACTGAAATACAAATACACATTTAATATAAAACTGTGCACAAACAACAATACACAGTAATATTTTATTACGTAATAACAACAACCCAATATAAATGTATTGTCAATTGTTGCTGTGCTCATGTTTCGAACAACGAAATTGTGTCCACTTGAAGTTCACTTCTGAACAGATAGTCTATACAGAAGGCGACAAGCGGATAATTTAATTTATGCACAACATTGCTTTTAACTGAAACTCATTCATGAAGCATTTCAGTCGAGGGAAGTGCAGCATTACTCATAAACTTAACGGAGAATTTAAAGCTTAAATTAGTCATAATTAACAGCTACCCTAACAAATATATAACTAAACTATCGTGCGCGATCCTGATGCTAATAAAATTACAAATCGTGACCTTTTTATGAAGCAACATACATTATACCACCTTCAGCAGTGATTCAATTTTAAGCATTGTTTATTCCTAAATTGAACAATGATGACTATTAAAATGAAAAATGACAATTTGGGCCTGTTCCTAATCACATGTCACCTGAGTGTCCTCACAAAATCTATGTCGCAACTAGTAGCTTCACTGTGATGGAACTGTTAACCTGTTAACTCATTATTAAAACCCTACACAATTAACCTACTGGTTAAATTCCAGCTCTAAACATTTACAACAACCATAAAAATTCAAACTAAGGCAATTAGATAACAACCATCCAACGAAATTTTACTCACCATCTCGCAGGTCGGCGACCCATCTTGAAGCCTAATTATTTCACTAGTAACCTGTAAAATCAAAACAAACCACAAAACCATTAACAATACTGCAAGCCGTCACAATAAATACAACAATCCAATTTAAAAATTATCCAAAACAGTCAATTAATTTCCAAAATCAAAACTAGAAAGCACACTTGCTTACCTTCCTTGTCTTCTCAGACTAATGAAAGCGTATCAGTCCTTGCTGGCCTTCTCAAGAGTGAGTCCGAACGACACACGGCAAGGCGAGATTCTGAGTCGTGGCGCTGCTCTCGTTACCCCAACAGTGAGGAGTAGCAATTCATACCGAAAAGGTATATTGTTGAGGTCCTTTCAACAATAATGATAACATTTCAAACAATTTCAAGATTATTTACCAATCCAATTAAAAACCATTGCAATTGTCCTGATTATAAGACCTAAACTATAACTACCAACTTTTATTCATATTGTAAATTTTTTAACAAAATATATGAAACGCACATTGTTCCAAATCTATGCGTAAGTGCACAATCATGTTGAAAAAGCACCCTAATTGGTTCCTTGTACATAAGCATATGCTTAGTGGGTGGGCTATTTCAATTTGCTGTTGCTATTTTGTTTTGATATCATATGTGCTCAACATAATATTATTGCATCAGATCAGATCTGCTCAGTGGTATCTGCAATCAGCAGAGAGAGCTGTCAAATGCATGTACCTTTTGTGATTGTTTTTTAAGGAACAACTGATTTTGTTTATTTTTTGTTCATTTATACGGGTTGCAGATAACCACAAGTTCGATAAGTGAGAGACATTTGTTGTTTGTTGCTCATGTTGTTAATTTTATTCCCTAGCGGAGATTTTAACGGAGGAAGGTTGGTGTAGCTGTGACCGTTACTTATCGTAGAAACGATATAAATGACTCCAAAATTGGATTATAAAAGTAATCGGGAGGGTGACGGGTGTGTGGGGTTTTCTTTGCAGTTTGACAATCAAACTTTGATTGTTGAAGTTTTGTGAGGAAAACTAGTTAAAGTCAATGGAATAACCTAGTTAAAGTTCCAATTGGTATGTTAGTTTCTTTGCTTGAAGTTCGTCATTCGTGGAGGGCAAAAAATCAGACACGGGATAAGATTCATAAATGGTGAGCGTTTTCGCTTTTCGGGTTAAACTATGTACGATTATGCAGCGTTATCCTTGGGGTGGATGAGTCATTAGCAATCAATTTAGATTTTATTTTAATGACAGCAGGTCAGGTCATTCTTCATCCGAATACTAGGCGAATACTATACTGAATACTAGGTGCAATATTTCATAAGGAGTGCCATGTGTGAATTAACGCCAACTTCACACAAACTAGGTTTCTGGAGCGTGACTTGGTATTTTAGATTTGACTTTGGCAATTAGACTCTAAAATCTCTGGATGGCAGAAACGCCCACTGCTCACACTTCAGTACAAGTTTCATATCCGGACGGCTTTTCAGTTTAAGGCACTAACTAAAGTCGTATCATGTGAGTCACATGATACGTCACATTATGTAAAGTAGACAATCGCTTTCATGCAACAAAATCTGCAACTCAAACGAATAACACATTTCTAGACTTTTTACGAAATATCAGGTTACAATAATGGATGCAATGGGAAGCCACTGAAACGTAATGCCCTACACAAAGCATGGCATGACACACATTTCGTTGGTAATGTGAGATGTGAGTGAAGTTAGTGAAGTGTAAACTGTAAATGGTTTCTCACTCAATTCAATTTCAGAATTTCACTCATTCATGTCAACTTCAATTCAGGATGTACGTTTACTTGACATGAATCAAAACTCATGCATGTGCTGAACATGTGCATGACAAAAATGAAAACTGTATTATGTACTTGTATACAGTTACATTATATTTCGCAAATTCAAACATCAACAATTATTTAGTTCTTCCTATGACGTGGGTGTATGTGTTTGTAGTAATACGTAGTTGATAGTAGTAAGCATAGTTTATTATGAGAATTGCATTTTGTTTCTAAACAAAAACTTTTGCAGAGATTCTTTGCACATTTTGGTTGATTTCTGGAGTGTCACAGAAAGCATAGTCTTTGTTCAACTCAACATTCATACCATGCCAATGTATGACATGTTGATAGCTTTCGCAAACTAAATATTATGAAACGGAACGGACGCTATGATCGTCTGGATGTATCGTTTGGTTGGTTTGGTTTGTGTTGCATCTTACCCATTTATAATATGTAAGTAAAGTAACCGCACGCTGAAGAGAATAAGAAGTGTATTGGGTGCATCTATTCGCTGAAGCGTCGTTTTTCCCTATTACAAATCTTTCAATTAGGTTATCAAATAAATGGTCCTTGAACTACTTGTGTGGTGATCATGATTATCAAGGCCAATCAATCAATGTATAAGAAAGGCCATGATGAATACTCAATTTTTAGAACCATAGTGTCTGTCAATCTGCCAATGTCAATAGGCCATCTTAAATAAGAATACGCTTGGCATGCGTGGTGGGCCAGGACGTACGTATAGGGTTTTCTCATATAGCAGTGCTGG